>DWHO01004267.1:0-11219 GCA_018247575.1 Eurytides lysithous rurik
TATATATATATATATAAGTTTGTGTGTGTGTGTGTGTGTGTATGTAAATAATAATATGTAATTGTAATAGAAGAACTCAACCGTAAAAATTTACAAACATCGCTGACAGACAAATACTTGTTGAGAAATGTTGTCAATTTCAGTTCCACTGCAAGTGTTTTCTATAGGAAACGCTTGATTGCAACCACGACTAATTCTTTGCCCACAATAAAGTGGGCCAATCTCGGACACCGGTCTACTTTCTCGACAGTTTTATTTACTTATCTCGTCGGGAAGCGTTGCCAACAGACCACGGCCAACTATTTTATGTAACTTTGTTGTCGAAACCGAACATACTGCGAAATTGTTAATTTTATCTATCCCGCTACGTACTATTTCCATTTTGTGTGACTCTATTGAAAACTGAAAGTTGTTGCAATAAATACGACGATATAGTAACAATAATTTTTATTAAAAACATAACAGCATAATCAACAAAATAAATCAAAAAATCTTAATACAGTAAGCTTATAACAAAATAAATTTACTCAGTGACTTTATAAACAAAGAAATATCAGGTATAAAGGACTTATTTGTGTCCCTTCTTAAAACCCCAGTGTTTGTGATCTTCGTGACCACCCTTCTTTCCATGATCATGGTGGTGATGATGATGCTCATGATGACCACCTTCATCATGATGGCCTTTATGGTCGTGGTGATGACCTCCCTTTTCATGATGACCCTTTTTACCATGTTCATGATGATGATGTCCACCATGTTTGTGGCCCTTGTGGAACTCACCTCCCTTCTTGTGTCCATGTTCCTCATGATGCCCTCCATGATGCTCGTGATGGCCCCCATCGTGATGATGATCGTGGAAGTGTTTCTCCTTTTTGAACTCATCGTGTTTATGGACGCCATGATGTCCTTTAGTAGAGTGTCCCTTATGGTAGTGACCTTCTTCGTGATGACCGTGACCTTTGTGACCTTTTTCGCCATGATGGTGCTCGTGATGATGCCCATCATCGTGGTGGTGGTGCTTCTTGTGTCCGCCGTGTTCGTCGTGGTGGCCCTTATGCCCTTCGTGATGATGATGACCCTTCTTGCCATGCTCATGATGATGGTGGCCCTTGTATCCCTTGTGTCCCTTCTCACCGTGATCGTGATGATGATGTGCGTGATGGTCGTGGCCACCGCCTTTATCCCATTTTCCTCCGTGGTGGCTAGCAGCAACCTCTAAATCCGAATCGCTTTTTTCTTGTGGTACTTCACGGCAGCTGACATAAGCCAGCGCTGCTAAGCCCACACAACATAAAATAAATGCCCTCATCTTCCAACGATGCCGAGGAAATCGAACTGTTGACTGATATCTGTCTCAGCAGCATCGATCTTTTTATACTGATAAATTTATTGGTACTTCACTGGAAATTGTGCAAAGAACCGAGGTTGCATTAAATATTTTACGGAGCGATTTTAGAGAACCTCATTGCGCAGCAGTAGGACTCGATGGCTCAACATGACAAATTGTAAAAACTTGCCTATTACTAGTAAATTCTTAATAAGTTTTTCGAAGATTTTATTTTGGTTAGTAGTGCACTAACAAAGTTGAAAAGGAAGCAAGAGTGTTTCATAAAAATATTTATATTTCTATGTTAGAATGTGGTTTGTAATAAAGATTTTGCAAAATAGATGGCGCCAAAAATATACGTTTTATAGCATACATTATCGCATTTAATCATGTTTTTCAGAATTACAGTTTTTGGAAAATTATAATAAAGGTACACGTGATTTATACTACTAGTAAACTTAATGCCAAGTATAATTCCATATTGTACAAAGATGGAACAATTAAGAACATGAAATGAATTTAATCACAAATCATTGTGCGCTTTTCCCGGAATTTTTCTCACGCACTGCCAACTTGTGGAAGCGGTTGTCGTCAGCGGTATTTCCGGACCGATATGGCATTGGGACCTTCAAGAGAAGAGCATATTCCGCTTATAAAAACCAGCAACGCAGGACATCACACTTAGCTCATCCACATAAAAAAGACAATAAACATAAATAGGCACAAAAAATGCAAATTTCTTGGTATATATCTCGTATACCGTATACCATACTGTTTTTAAGTATGTGTAAGTAAAAGTCAGATATAGTATTTTCCTACGCCAACATTATTGTATTTTACAAGTCAAACTCAAAACATGTAAAATTGTATTTTACATGTTTTGAGTGCTTTCTCCCATCCAATAATAAATGTACCCTATGTGACCTATCATTAATCGAAGTAAATTTTATAGCAATTATTTTTTTATAGTTATATTCATGTTAAATTCCGAAAACTAGTCGTTTTACAAACTAAGCAAAGATTGTCAGAAAATAATATTAATATTGGAAAATCTTTGAAGACGGTTTGGTCTGCCTTATCGGAATTTAAATTTTTTCCTTACAAAAATTTTTGTCGAAATTCTGAAAAAAGCGGTAATCCGTTGAAGCAAAATGGTGGGTGTCAAGATCATTCCTATTGAAACCCCTCTAATTTAGCGCCGGTGTGTCGTGAAGTATAAGTAAGGATCTAGCGTTGTCCTGAAACTGCGTAGTATCCTACGACGAGCCGATTTTATACAGATGCCGATTTACAATACAGATCTGCCGTAATCGTAAAAATTTCCTTTAGGGCTGGATTTGGCCGATTCTCCTGTGTTCTACCACTGTGATGAGTATTTCCAATGATCGTATAAGATCCAGTTTTTCAATACGATTCATAATCCCCTCATAATTGTCACGATTGAGTAATGTAAATGCGTGCTTTTTGTGTGATTCATTTAATTCATGGTGTAGTAATTTCTCAAGCTTTTTCACATATCCAATTTGTTTCAAATGAATTAAAATTTTCGGATTAAATTTCGATGGATTCGCTTTCACAATCACCTTTAATTCTTCTTTAATTATAATGCTAGTGGGCAGTGTTCATGGTATCACTGGAGTTATTTTATTATAGACCTTTGATTCATTGATATTCAAACTCATACAACACCGTATACCTTGAAATATTAAAATGAGATCAAAACCATTTTTACAAATCAGCATTTTTGCGGACAAATGGTGTTTAACTGTATCAGCGGTATTTGCAAAGTGATAAAAAAATAAGGATAATCGAAAGGAAAACCTTTGCTTGTCTAAAAGGCCCACACCACCTTAACTTTTAATATCTATTTATATAGCGGCGGTATATTAAAAATCTCTAGTCATAATATCATGATTTAATTTATAGAGATAATATTCATCATATCTTTAAGTAGATATTACTATTACCGCCTCCGTGGCCTAGTGGTATAGGCCCGCGCTTTACAAATCGGGGGTCATGAGTTGCAGTCCCGCGGAAGGTAATGATTTTTTGCTGTTGTGTCTTAGTTGGGTTATGCTATTGCCCTAACACTAGAGGAGTGCCCATCCTGGTCCGGCGAACGCCGTGACCTTGTTGCAGCAGTGGGGGACGACCTGTCACTCCCAGCTTTAATCAATGCCATGGTTATGAGCATCAAGTCGTGGAACACGGCTCTTACCTTCTGTGAGCAGATGCTTTTTCTGAAGGAAGTCGCGGAGAGGGAGCGGGAGATAGCTTCTAAAGACCCGATCCGTGCTCGAAGAGCCGGGCGCAGAAAGCGAGCCTTCCGCGCCCACCGGCGGCCCCCATAAATTGGGCTTAGGGCGACTGACAGAGGGGTGTCCGCTATAGCCCCGAGACGATGCAAGCGTGTTTCTCCGCACTGTCAAAGGGGAATGGAACGGAGAGAATTCAGGTCCTCGTTCAATATACTATTTTGAAGTCCTTGTGAATTGGGACTGACGCCGTCGGGACGGCGGAAGAGTGTGAGAGCATACTCGTAGTCCTGAAATCGGGCGACTGGAAGATAACCGTGGGGTTTTTAGTCGAAAGACGAAAAAAAAAAGAAACCTGAAATCCTGATCACCCGATTGCCTGAAAAGTAAGATGATCCATGCTTCGAATGGGCATGTAAAAAGTAGTGTCCGACCGTAACTGGATTTTCAGCCGAAACCGAAACTCAAGTGTTATTTATTATATATAAGTTAGTATTTGAAATTTCTTTTTTATGTTGAAAACTGATGTATTTTTTAATACATCTTTTCGCGTTTATATACTCATACAGTTAAATAAAATAAGAATACAATTATAGTACATACAAAATATATTTCTTCATGAAGATAATCATGAATAACATACATAGTCCAAGAAATATATATTAATAAAGAAGATAATCATGTTAACTTACTGCTAGGAGAAAACTTTTCTAAAGAGATTCTTATTTACCAGTTTGGTATTACTTAGTTATCACAATAATCATCTGTCTAGGTATACTTATTAATTATGGTTTCATCACTTATTAAATTCTCAGTCTTAACAAAGAAAATCACAATAATTTGTAAGACAATTATGTACCTACTTACTATTTAGTAAGTTACTCTTAATTAATTTAATTAAAATAGAAAAAAATCAAACTTTAGCAAACAATAAATTAACGAAAAATAAAGAGATAAACATATAACTATTTCTTAATAGTGATATTTATTATTTAATCACAAACTTTGGTATTACCTAGTTATCACTATAATCACCAGTCTAGGTATATTTATTATTTAAGCAAATATTAAATTCAAAGTCGTAACAAAGAAAACTCATAGCAATTTGTACAACAACTATGTACCTACTTACTAATTAGTAGTCAGTTACTGACTCTTTATTATTTAAATTAATAAGACAAACAATAAATCAACAAAAATAAAAATATTATTAATTAATAGTCATAATTAAAGAGTCTAATATTATATGCTAAGAAAAGCAGTTTTTCAATGTTTTCGCCTCGTAGATTACTACGACGGTCTGAAAATATTCGCCCAGCAGCACTAAACAGTTGCTCACTTGGAACACTAGTGGGCGGCGCGGAAAGGTATTTTAAAACCGCTTTTCTCAGGGAAGGATATGGACTGCTGTTCCAATAACAATATATGTCGGCATTGCGTTGCATCAATGGCTCCGATAGGTAAGATTGAATTCTTTCTTTCAATATAGTTTTTTCATCTTCAGATCCAGGTATTTCCAACGGATTAAGGGTGTCATCGTGGACATCCCAAAGGCTCTCCTTCTCTAGGTGAAAATTGCTTGCTTGCGAAGATGATTCAGTTGATGTTGAAGGTGTTGATTCACTTGAGGGTTCCCCTGCGCCGTGGGACTGTGGCGAGCCGTCGTTACTACGCTTAGTCAAAATAGATATTATTTCTGTTATCGCAGCATCCACTTCGTTGGAATTGAGATATTTGGATTTAAATCTTGGATCCAGCATTGTAGCAACCATCAGCGAAACATTTTGTTTTATATAAGAGAATTTGACATTCAAAGACTCATACAACGAGATTTTCATGTTCGTCATCATCTCATCTTCGTTTGCGCATCGAACCTGTAATTTTCGGTTTATTAGTGATATCAAAGGTATCACACTTGATATGCACGCATCACCAAATGATAAATGAAGTGTTGCTTCATAAAAGAACTTCAAAACCGTCGTAACTTTCTTTATAATCTCCCATTCATCAGACACAATCATTTCAATCTTCCCATACTCGATACTATATAAATTAATTGCATTTTTTTGCTCTGAAAGCCTTTGTAGCATTAAGTAAGTGCTATTCCACCTCATATCAATGTCTTGAACTAAAGTGTGCTCTGCAAGTCCGCATTGTTCTTGACACTCTTTCAATTTTCTGGTTGCTGGTTCACTATGGTGGAAATGGCCTACGATTTTCCTACATTTTTTCAACAAAGCTTTGGTTTCTTCGTCTGAAAATATAACTTGTTTTATCACCAACTGCAGCATGTGTGCGACACAACCCATAGATTCATATTTGTCGCGCATCGCGCAAACCATGTTTGCTGCATTGTCTCGTAGGACCAGAAAAATCTTACCGTTTAAATTCCATTCGTTCACCATTTCTGTAAATTTTTGTTCAATATATTGACCGGTATGATCTTGTTCTAGGACGCATGCACCTAAGATAACTTTAAGACGTTGATGATTTACGATAAAATGGGCTGTAAAGCTGAGAAGTGAACATGATTTACATGCATTGGTCCAGATATCGGTGGTAGCACTCACCCATTCGCTCTTTGCAATTAAAGCCATTACTTTAGATTTTACTATTTCATATGTTCTCGGCATCAATGATGTCCTAAAATATTTTTCAGACTTTATTCGATATCTATGAACCGCAAGAGGATCAGCGAAATTGATTCGCTGAAATGCTTCCCCTTCCACCAAAGCATAGGGCAGCATATCCACAATTATAAGGTCCATAATCGCTTTGTCAATCCTTTTGGTGATTTCATGATCATCAGGCCATTGCGCAAGTTTAGATTTAGAGGTTAAACTCGGGATGGTTGACTGAACAAGCTTCGGTTGATCTGTACTTAATAATTCTAATGTGATTGACGAATCAGTTCGTTTTAATTTAGTTTCTTTTTTCAAATCATTGATTTCCGACTGTCGTTTTAACACTTGTCTGTGTTCAGCGTCATTAAATTTTGATAAATGTAACTTTAATCCATGCAACGTTTGTTTTTTAGGTTCGTAACTTCCTAATGAATACGACTTGTTACAAAGCTTGCAAACAGCTTTGGATGAATCGTTTATACTTTTTTCATAAAACTGCCAAATCGGATTTTTTTCTTTCTGTGACATTTTTCACCTTAAACAAATAAAAACAATAAGTTAAATAATATATCATAGGCCACATATAAAATAAAATCACTGAAATTAAAACTACGCACTTATGAGACAAAAATTTTAAATTAGGCCATCTACCGAAAGGTAAAGTAAATAAAATATATTATATACGCCATTCATATTAAATTAATAGTAACAAATAGAGGTAAAAGTTACAAAGAATACTTACCAATAATTTAACTGCAAAACACAATTACAACTCAATACACTTAACGATGGACGCCGGCGAACTGAGTGAATTAGCCGCGAAGTTTGCCGAATGCGCACGATAACTCACGAATACCAGTTTCGGCACGGCCGAAAGTTTCGGCCGTATTTTGGCCGAAACTGAAACTAAGGCCGAAACTGGATTTTTTGGCCGAAACTAGCCGAAACCGAAACCGAAACCGAAACTTCGGTCGGTCACTAATTAATAGTAAGGCATAATTTAGTGACACTTGGCCATAGATAAGATTCTTTCAAACATGCGTTTATTTCGTCTGCATATGTCGCGCGTGGAATGACTGGTAATGTTTGTCTGAAATCACCAGACAGCAGCAGTAGAGCACCACCGAAAAGCCGAGCATTATTTTTGATATCTTTCAGGGACCTGTCGAGAGCTTCAAGCGAATGCTTGTGGGCCATTGTACATTCATCCCAGATAATAATTTTACATTTTCTCAAAACTTCAGCCATGCCTGAATGCTTCTTTATGTTACACATTGCTTCGGGATTTGTATGAACGTTCAAAGGTAATTTAAGTGCTGAATGCGCAGTCCGTCCACCATCAAGTAACGTTGCTGCAATGCCTGATGAAGCAATGGCCAATGCAATATGATTTTGAGATCGAATCCGCGCAAGTATCAGTGCGATAATAAATGTTTTACCAGTGCCACCTGGAGCGTCTAAAAAAAAGAATCCACCTTGTTGTGCTGCAATTGAAACGTTAATTTGATCATATACATTTCGTTGTTCAGCAGTAAGCAATTGTTCATTTTCCGCAACAAAAGTAGCCAAAGAAGTCTTATCGAACTGGTGTTCACGTTGAACATCGCTGTTGATGATGTCTACTGCTGGGCGATTCGGCGCTGGCATTCCAAAATGGATGAGCGGCATGTTTGAAATAAGAATACAAATATCCTCAATCATTATTAATGACTCGTTGTATATTTCGGTGGAGAATTCAATATTAAGATTTTGATTAGTAATTCTAGTCCGATGCAAAATATCCTCACTCATTGAGTCTTTATATTTGTTCCACAGAGCAGATGCATCAGACGGAAAACACGTTGTCAATATTATTGAAAATAATTGACGAATTTGTTGTGGAGATGAGCTCAGTGCTGCATCTGCAAGTGTGAGATCCCAATGGTTATCATCCTCCAATAAATGTAACTCACGACACGCATCGAAGAAAGAGTCGTATGAAGTACCATTGACTTTTCGCAAATATTGGAAGGACGTCGGTCCAGGGACGTTAACCAGTAATAAACGCAAAAAAAAAACATTCGCGTTGCTTAGGATGAACTGTATATAATCGACCTAAAGTATTTGTCATAAATATATCAGCGAATCCTGGGACTGGAATGCCTCGTTTCCGCGGTTCCCAATTCTTTGATTGTTTATTCCATGTAAAAAATTTAGGAACATCAGTGTACATCAACGTCCTTGCGAATTGACCAACAGCATCTTGTCGACTACAAAGGTTAAAAAATTCAGTAAGAGTTGTTTTTGGAGCCGTCAAAGCCTGTTGTAGTGCAGTTTCTTCTGTAAAGTAAACACGCTGTCCGTTTTCAAGATGCACAGCCAAATGTATAACAGCAGGATCCCTTTCATGTATAGGGAACGTAAAAATGCGCCAAATAGCTTCGTTGCTACTTATGTATCGACCCATTTGATAACGTGTTATTTCGTCATTGTCGTTTACATTTTGAACAGCAAATATAGCTTTATCACTACCCTTGTGAACATACTTACAAATGTATTTGATAGACTTCACCGAACTGCATAGTTCAACGTTTATGTGCGCTTTGTAGGTTTTGCACAGCAATGGCGAATATGGAACTACCCAGCGATTATCAATATCTACTCTCACACCATTTGACAGACGCAATTCATATGATTGACCACCATTGTCTACGTCTCTACGTCGATAAGATGGATAACCGTCCATATTGGTGATAGTATCAGTTTCACATGGTTTTGGAAAACGTTTTGTACATTTTCCTTTATCCATACATGGCGACATCATGTTTAGAGTGCCACATGGACCATGGATCATATTTGTAGTAACAATGTTAAACAATTCTGGATCAACATTCGGATCTGGAATTTCCGCTGAAATAATTTTGTCAATTTCTTCTGCGCGTATTTTATCCACCAACCAAATTAAAATATGCGCATGAGGTAAACCTCGTTTTTGCCATTCAACAGAGTAAAGCCAACAACGCGTTTCACCAAATACCGAGTAATGTGTAATCAAATTCATCAAAGATTTTAATTTTTGTTTAAAGACACGTGCAGTGACATCATGACGGTGCATCGATGTTTGACCTGGCAACAGTAAACTTTTGATTTCATCCCAGTTTGGATTACACGTAAATGTGATAAAAAGATCAGGTCGGCCGTATGCACGTACGTAAGTCATGGCATCTTGAATATATTCCTGCATATGACGCGGGCTACCAGTGTATGATGATGGGAGAATATATGCGGTACCAATATTGTTGATGTCATTCCTTGCATCTACGTTGCCGATTACGGCGTCACGTAAATGAATGTACTCCTCAGCACGAAGTTTTGCTTGATTAAATTTTATGTATCGTAATCTCTCACTTTCGATTTTTACATACATATCGACAATGTACTGATGGAATAGCTGTCTGCATCGGAGAATACCATTATCTTCATTGGCACGAATCATTAGTCGATATGCATAGTAGTTCATAGCACTAACTTTCTTGTTCAGTTCTTCACCTGCAAATAAATATAATTATGAGATTAACAGAAATTATTGATTAAAATAAAATAATTTTAAGATAATTTATAAGTTGTACCTGTAGTTGGATTTCTTTGTTTAATATTGATATGATATCCATCTTCTCCTTCCCAAAATATCAACGGATACTGCAAAGCATCGTAAGAACGATGATTGTCTTGAATTATTTGCATCGTATTATCTCTGCGTTGTATGCGAATATCTCGACGTTCACATGGGTCACCAGCCATAACGACTGCAACTTCATTAATAGTTGGAACATTATATGTGCCTGCGTGCTCTCCATAGGGCACTTTGTCTGCTTTAATGACAATGACGTAGTTGTCGTTTTGCAGTCTGTTAGAAAGAGTCTTAAACAATCGTATCAATTGGTTATGGTTTTGCAAAAACGTTTGCAAAATATCCACAATTTCTCGTTCTTCCATCCTCTCTATATGGTTGTAAAGGCAGCGTGTATGTGATTGTTGCTCCTCATCGCCCATAAAATAAATTTGTAGAAATTTTGGATCGGCATCAGGCATTGGAAGCAATGAACCAATTTGGTGGTACACCTGACCTTGAATCTTGAATGTAGATTCAAAATTACGACCATCTTCATTATGAACAATTTTTGTTGCTCCAAATGATGTCATTTGGAAGCATGAATTGAATTTACGAATTTTTCGCAAAAACAATTTCGATTGAGATGTGGTTCCGGCTAAAAGTGTTTTTAAAGGTTCCGGTGGTGGATTTAGCGATGGCAGTGAAATTTTTCCAGATGCGCAACATAAACCAGTTGATTCACCTTTATACTTGAAAGCATGACAATATTGACACTCTTTGTCCATACTACCTATCTTGATTAGTGCATGTGACGAATAATCTATTTCAGGAACGTATTCGAACGCGAGACGATTAAATGATGCTCGTGACAATGCTCGATTATGTTGCACTTGTTGATGGTGATGGTCTCTATGTGCGTCGGTAGCTCGTTGACGTGCCTCTCGTTGTCTCAATGCATTAGCATGAAGACGTTGAACGCGTTGCTCTGAATTCTCATTTGCTCGTGAACATGCAACTTGATCTCTTAAATTTGCATTATCCGTTGAGTGTTCTTCAATTGATCTATTTAACCGACGATCATGGACCAATTGGGCGTTCCGAGTACGCCGACCAATGTTTTTTGCTCTTCCACGAAGACGTGGCATTTTTCTGTAAAAGGAAAATACTGTAAAATAATACATAACGAAAATGAGTGATTTATTAAAGATGAAATTTTAAGTAATAAACTGAAAAGATTTTTTGTAACAAATTTTAGATCAAAAAACGCGTAATTTTATGTTTTTTCTATTCAATATTTCTAATAAGGAATAATTTTTAATAAAACCAATTGAAAAAATTCATTAGGAAATTAATAAGCTACTATCTGCGTCGTTAATAATTTTTTGAGATTTAATGAGAAATAAAAATCCATCTGAATAAAA
>DWHO01004268.1:0-11219 GCA_018247575.1 Eurytides lysithous rurik
CGGCCACCTCACTCACCGGACGAAATGCGGAAGCAAAAACACTTCCACTTCACGCCGATTTTCTGTGAGGTCGTGGTGATAATCCGGTCCGAGCCGGCCCATTCAGCAGCGGGAACAGCTGCGTGGCTCTACCACCGTAGAACATACACATAGAGTTCAAACAGTATTAAAATTATCATTAATATTTTTTTTTATGAATTGTGGTAAAAATTGACTATTCTCTTTCCTCACCCAAAATCTTAAAAAACTACTTGAAAAAGCATTTAAAGTTGTTTTCTTGTTCACTATGAAATTCTAATATGCACTAAACATAATTTCTAAATTGTAATTTTAGTTATTAATATGGGTATTGTGATATGAATTTTTACACCGATTTGGTAAGTTCATAAGATGTTGATAATACTATGATCTACGAAAGAGATCTGCCACTTTACAATTATTTCATTTACGGTTTTTGTATTGATTTTTATATTTTGTATTGGTTTTTGTTGTTCTGTTTTTATGTGAAAAAAGGGAAAGCGGCAAACTCTTTCAGATTTAGACCAACAGCAAGATGAGGTTTCGAATGCGTCATTGCAAACCAGGTTGCAGACTGAGGTGTACAAATGTCGTAGCCACGTAGCGGCTATTGGCGAATTTGGGCAAATTTGCAATCAATTACCAAATTATCTAAATATCGTTAGTGGCAACTTCAGCTAACGACCAGTCGCCTACACAATCTCACGAGTCAGTCCACAACGACGGGTACCGAACTTCTTGTAAAATCAAAATCCGAATATTTTGATTCTGAAATGAAATTCGAAATTTGCAATTGGAAATCGGTAAAGGCACCACCGGTTTGGAGATATTTATTTCTTCAGATAATAAAACTGGTTTAACCATAAAAGGATTTGTTGTTAGATTTTGTTGCTGCTTAACTATAATATACTTATTAGTATAACCCCTCTTTAATTAACCCGTTTTAAGAACGAGAATAAAATTTACTTATTTATTTTCTTGTTACGATTAAAAAGTATGAGCTGCATTTGCTGGCTTGATAGTTTTCTTTTTTTTATCGTTTTCCAGTTTTTGTTCTTAGTTAAAAATATACATAAATGGTAAAAACAAATGTCGACTGTCGAGCATCGGACGGTTTGCAACTCACTTGTCCACAACAACACCACTTAGTGTTATGAAGTAACTAAACTGACCTCACACTAACAACCACCCTAAGCCACCACTAGATGCCGTTGACAAACAGCCGAAGGCAAATTTTACGCCCATCCGACGCACGAATCACGTGTTTGTCAGGCAAGCGATTGATCTGCACGTAATGTCCTATTCCAACTAAAAAACAACACAAGGGCAAAATTCAAATCTACGAACTTAGGGTTATAAAGCGCAAGCCAACACCACTCGGCCACGGAGTCAGTTAGATGGGAGGCGATGATGCGAGTGATATTTAATTCCTCCTTCAATCCATGTTTTAATTCCTTCCGCGTAGGTAACCATAAATCAGAACAAACCTTTTCAAATTAAACTTAACGAATAAAAAATTCTTAAAATTCCTTCCTTTGTTGCCTTTTTATTTTATTTTTTATAATCACAGAGTTTTTTGTCACCTTAATCAATTCAGGTTTTGACAGAAGCAGCGAAATTAAAAGTAATCTACATACCTAATATAATTCAAGTGTATAAATATGTACAATGAATACATATGTGTTTATTGTATTATTATGCACGTATAAAGACGTTTTTGTATAATATAATTAATTATATAGCATTTATAACTGATATAACAGTGTTATCTACTTCAGACAAGTTAAAATATCTGTGGTTTAAACAAATACTGACATAAAACACTATTCTTACCTGTCTCACGGCGTACAGCATATCTGCTTCTCTTCTCTTCTTTAATTAATTGATTGAGATCGATCTCTGTGATTGTCACTTTTTATTTCAACTTAGATTGAAACTCGCGTTCAGTTAAATATAACAGTAATTCACTTAACTATCAGTCAAACACTCGATCGATATACTTAATTCTAAATTACTGATTATTCTCATTATTGTTTAAAATAGTTTTAAATAATAGATCTTAACCGTTCTGTAACAACACAAAAGCACGTTCAATATAGGTAAATGCAATTAAAAAGAATAATATAATTATAGCAAAATTAAATTGAAAATATTTTAACTACATGTTTTTACAAGTCTGAGAGGTATCAGACTGGTAACTAATATTGACAGTGATAATGTAAAATTTCAATTAATTGATTGAGATTTTAATTTAGCGTAAAATTTATTATAAAAAATTTCTCTAGGCGGAAAATCATATAAAATATCTACATTTGTTGCACAAAACCATTGATTTACGCCAAGATAACGTCAGTATTTTACCCATTTTTATGTATCGAGACATTATCTATCAAAGCCGTGAGTGACATGACATAAGTTAAATTACCTGCAAACATAATTATATATTACCAACCGTAGTAAAATATTAAACTAATTCATAATTTATAAAAGAAAGTTGATAATGTCGTCATTTCTATTAACAATCTTTCTTATATAACGTATGACATAAAACCTCTGGGAACAAATACTGCTTCTTTAGGAACGCTCGAGCCATTTAACATATTATTTCGAGTATAGAAACCTCTTTACGTTTGATTTACATCTAATATAAATTCATTACTCTTTAGATCCCATCGCAGACAACTCGGATACAATAAATTGCACATATTTGTACAAGAAAACATGACAATATCTAAATATTGACCTGTAACGTCTACATTAAATCCTGTACTGTTTAGATTCACGATAAGATACATACGAATAATTATAATTGTAATAACTAATAATTGCGGTTGTCTGTTGGTTCTTTTTAGTATTTTTTTACACATCCAAATTTTTACGTCATTTGTTTATTTTCTGATCGAACTGTTGAATCTCGTTGGTTAGGCCTCATTATGGATACTATTCATTCGTTTATATCCCACATTCAGATATCGATAAGCCGACTTACTACTTACGATATTAGAAGGTTATAGACCAGTGGTACTCAACCTTTTTTCATAGGAGCCATAAGCATGTGATAATCGTGGGGCCGCAAAAAAAATAAAATTTAGATAACGATTTCTTAGCTTTTCGCGATTGCACAAATTACAAATTAAATTAAACGACTATGAACGGATTCATCGCGCATATTTTGACATTTTTTGTCATTTCCGATTGTCATTCCAGTTTGAAACACAATGTCCTTGGTCACAAGCAGTTGTTTAATTAAAACTATTCAGCTGTATTAAAAAAAACAGTGAACCAACCCCAAAAGCTGGCCAGGAACGCAGATTGAGTAAGACTATTATAGACTTATTAATTTAAATATTATATTAATCAAAATGAACATTTGTTCGCTTCAAATTGATAAACTCGTAAATCTAACAGTTTAATTAGCCAATAGACAGGACAGCTTACAAATAAATAGTTTACTGGCATTGAATTGATCAAAAACATTTTCGCAACAAAACGATAAATTTTAACATTAAACATTAGTACAAACATCAATTTATAATTCGACTATGCCGAAATCAACAGCATAGTAGAAGCTACTACAAAGAAGATTCAAAAACTTATTGCTTTTATTATTAACTCCGGTTTTATGTGCGTTGTTATAAACTTGCTTGTTCAACGTTGGCTCTATACAAATAATCGCTGAATTCAATTCGTTATAACACGGTTTGCCTGAAACGGCGATTTGCGGGAACCTTGTCCTCTGAAAAGCGCCAGACCGGCCCACTTTTCAGCGTCGGCGGCGACATCAAACGGCCTTTCCGACCAATCGCCGCGCGCCGCTGAAAAGAGACACGCCCACCCGCTTTTAAGAGACCGCCGCCCGCCCTTTGATGTATACCGAATTTTAATACAACGCGGCTTAAATCACGATTATTATTTTCGTAGACATTCCAGCGAGGGAATTTCGCTGTAATATTTACTTAAACTACGTGTAATAATTTAAATATGATTACGCTTTGCTTGTATATATTATATATTATAAAAGTTTTTATAACTGACCATTATTGAAGACAATAATTATATATGCTTAAGCGCTTTGTAGTCATTTGATAGAAACGAAAACACTTCTTCATTTAAGCTATTATTATCTTAAGCTTATAAATACTGTTCGTGAAGATATTTTACTGCATTTAATAACATTTGTTAGAATATTTTACTGCCATACCGTGAGTATTCAAACGAGTTTTAATAAAACAACAGTACTAGCCTTATAGCTACTGCGCTCTGTAGAAATTTTAGAACATGATTTAGGAGAAAAGGGTTTATTTCACTGTAAACATTTTAGAACAGTGTAGGAAGAAAAGGGGATTATGTCGAGGTTTAAATAAGTATTAGCAGGAACCAAACGAGTTTTTTGCCTCACATCACACAATTTTGAATGAAGACATTTATTGAAAATTGTGTGATATGAGACAAAATTAATATCGTTACGTATTACAGTAAGTTTCAGCATTATATATGTTATTCTGTGGCTTTCGACTAAAACGTTTATGTTAATATCTTAAAACATGTCAATAAGAAATGCTCTAGCCCGTCTTCGTAAAGGCTTCATCTAATAGCGATTATTATTGTTTATAAAAAAGTAAAAAACATAGGTTCAGACCTACAATTACTTAAAATAGCGAAGTTAACGGTGGGAATATATATACGTATACACTGTTTCGATTGTCACTTTGACTTGTTAAATTCAATCTTAAGAAAAAAGCTTTTTATACTCTTCAAGAACACGCACATGGCCAAGATGTATCGAATTAACCCTTACTCTGCTCTGGCTGCTGAGAAAAAAATTGTGTGACAGCAAAGTTTCCTACCGTTTCGTTTTTGGACTTGAAACAATATTTTAATCCCTCTAATTGCTCTGGAAATATTGCTCTTGTAGCCAGGTTGCAATTTACACATTACTGCTTTGTGGAATAACTCGCATGCTATATATACCTATAATGCTACTAACAGTGGCGGTACTACCATACAAGCCAAAAGCCCGGCTTGCTCTACTAAGGAGTAACGTTTATAAATCTTAATTAGCACATAATTCCCGAATAATTTATTTTTAAATTTGAGTGTTGCGGGAATTCTGTGCTAATTAAGATTTATAAATTTTACTCCTTAGAAGGGCAAGCCGGGCTTTTGGTCTTGTATGGTAGTACCGCCACTGGCTACCATAAAAAAAGGGTTCTAAGTTCTTCTTAAATTGTTGTTGGATCGGTTTGATCGAACAACCTCAATTTTAGCAAATGTTCGTTTTTAACGAGCATGCAGATGAGTGTGGCAAAACCCCAAATGGCTGAAACTCTATGAAGACAAAATGTTATTTCTATTAGTGCAATAAAATTATTAGACCTTCGATAGTATTCAATTCATATATAGCCTCGCAATACGAATGATCCTCCCACGGGTTAAAAAATCAATTACTATTTAACGAATAATTTGCTACTAAAAGAAAAACTTTTCAATGTAAATATGCAATAAAATTGGTGATATTGTAGATATCAGTTATTTCAGGGATAAATACAAGTTTAATCCGAAGTCGAAGACAAAATGAAAAAATTTTATTCAATTTAATATTATTTTAAGTCCAAAAACGAAATGGTAGGAAACTCTGCTGTTACACAATTTTTTCACAGCAGCCAGAGCAGAGTAAGGGTTAATTCGATACATCTTGGCCATGTGCGTGTATAAAAAGACTTTTTCTAAAGATTGAATTTAAATACGTATCATTTTAAAATGTAGTTCGTTCTTTTGTCTCATATCACACAATTTTCAATAAATATCTTTTTTGCAAATTGTGTTGTGAAGCAAAAAAATCAATCGATAAATATCTATGGCTATATAGAATTGAAAACGTCTATTAAAACGTAGAAGAATATTTTGAAAGCCTAGATGTGTAATAGTAACTAGATTTGAACTTGTGCGGTTCCTGCTAATTTTTATTTCGTAAAAAACGATTTATTATGTATAAAATTTAATATGTATTTTTGCACATTAAAATTCGCAGTCTTGCTGGTCGATCTGTTAACTGGTGTAGTGACAACCGCTAATATTTTTAACTTTAACGGTTTTAAACACACACACACGCACTTATTTTTATGAAATTTAGATTTTGACGAAGACTGATCGACGTTCGTTTGCGAAGGAAAAAACGAGTAAAAGTACAAAGACATCCCAATCAAATGTCCAATGATCACCTTGGATGAACTTCCATCAAAAATCTAATTCATTACGCCAATCTGGGACACAGGGATCCTAATACGTAACAATGTCGCTTGCGATCTGATCGGGAGTAAACAGCGCTGAATTAGCAAACGCCACATTGTCCGTCCGAAACGGGAGTCGAACTGGGGCTGCCTTAATTGGCGGTGACCTGTTTGGACGAAAATATTAATTCACTCAGAACAGTGGGAACGGAAAATACTTTGGAAAAACCTCTATCATCGCTTTGATTTTTAGCTGTACGTACATTGCTGACTTATTAACAAATAAAATTAGTTATAGTATCTCTTTCTTTCTCCTGCCCTAATCCCACTAGGTGGGGTCGGCACAACACGTTTTTCTTCCATACTCTATTAGCCGTCATCTCCTCAGTCACATCTATCACACTCATGTCTTTATTCATGCAATCCATCCACACTTTCTTCGGTCTTCCCCTACCTCTCACTCCATCCACATTCATGTCCAAAACTTTCCTAATTATATGCCCTTCCTCCCTTCTCATGACATGCCGTCCGTCACTGATGCTACTCAAATTAGTTATAGTATAAAGCAATTAAAAAAAAGTTTAGGGAAGTAGTCCAAGTCTTATTAGAGAAATCTACTATAATGTTGAAGAGTAAATAAATGACCACAATGAGTGGTAGTAACCCTAGCATTACACTTGCTACTCCCCTGATTGTAGCCAAATTTTATACTAGATGTACAAAGAAAAGAGGAGAAATAAGGTGTAAAAGAATGTATATTTAATTGTAGTGTTTCTTAATGGTTTTTCTTTCAACTAAGTCTAAATGTATGGACTGGAGGATTTTTTTAAAAAGAAAATAATTGAAGATATCTTCTTTACGACTAGTCCTAGACAGAATGCCTCAATATCACGCACTATCAGATTCTATAATATTTTAAAATCTAAAAAGCAATAAAAAAGATGGCAATCTTAAAACTAACGTCCCTATCACTGCTTTTAACCCCTAACAAAACCATAAAACAAGAAACATGGACTACTACTAGCTAATTAACATCTCGCTACTCGTATACACCACAAGCAAGGCAAATGTATAACCAATTTTTCAATTATTAAATGTGATCCTATATTCACATTAACAAAGTGGCTGAGAAGTATTCAGTTCATGTCCTGTGTGCCTCATTTGATAGTTGGTATAATTTTATAGACATCTAACACTTCTAGGTGTCCTGGGCGACAGTAGTAATGATCTGGATGAAGCAACCTTCGCAACCAGTGGCAGAAACATTAAAAGAAATAATCATTTTAATCTTTTTTTTTAAATGATCATTTTATTATATTTTTGTTTTTGTGGCAAACGACTAGGTGATTTTCTTGGTGTCCGTTGATAGCCAAGACCAAGATCAATACCCATGGAGAAAATTTATGTTTAACAAGCCGTATGGAGTTGTTTAAAGGACACTTTTGGTAGCACTAGAATAACTAGCATTGTGATACAATTCTAGATGGACTCTGCTAAAAACCCTATCACTATGAAAAGCATAGTTCTAAAAAATAAAAACACCCTATTCGGCTTTGTTATGTTTTAAATAGGATTATTAGGCAAAATTTTAAATTAATAGTAGTTTCCACCACGCACCATGACGATATGAACCTCCGATGTCTATCAGAATGAGACGTTTAAAAACTGATAAAATAAATTATTGTCCATTAATTGCTTAATGTAACGATAAAGTTGTATATAAAAATTAAATTAAATCAACCCCAAGTATTTCTGCAAGCTGATTCTTTAAAACGAAAATTGTACCAATATACAATGTTTAGTCAAATGTGCTCATTAATCAAGTGAAAAACTTATTTTATTAAAGCACAATAATTAATTAGTAAAGGTACCTTTATTTATTTATTTTATTTAATAAAATAAATATATGCACGCTCAACGTATATAGGCGTACTTAATGCCGAAGGCATTTTTATTGATTTTAAATACGATTGATAACAGTTAACAAAAAATTTACAATTCAAAAATTAATAATCTAAAATGATTCCCATTTAAAAAGCCTAACGTTAACTTACGCCAGTGGTTATTTATTTTAATTTCATAATTTTAACTTTTTATTAGTTTAGTTTAATGCCGTCTAAGTGTAATAAATATACTGTTAAGTTAAAGAATTTTAAGTATATTTATATTATGGAACAATTGATAAGATTTCCAACGCAAATTTATAAATAATACCATCTTTATTAAAAACACTGAAATGTCGACTCGTGTTATAAATGTAATTAGGTGCTAATTGGTGATACATGATATTGTGTACTTTCTATATATCTTTTATTCTTAAATAGATAAACTTTATCCACAATACAGTGATTTATAAATTAATTAAAACGACTTCAAACAAAAATATCTTTCACTTTTAAAGTAAGTATTTCTAAAAATATAAAAACGAGATTATTATTATTTTAAGTTTTAGATTTTTATGCCACAAAATAAAAAAAAACGTAATAATTTTCATTTTTTCACTGTCGAATAATTCAGTGAACAAATTGAAACAATTTCAAATTTTCACGAATAATTTAAAAAAAAACAACGGAGATCCGATAAGAAAAACCTAAATTAATTATTTTACATAACCCATGATGGATTTCCGCGGCAAGGGCGGTTTTCCCGCCAGAAGGCTCTCATCAGCTGTCAAAGCGGGCGCTGTACAGCGGTCGCCATTGGCGGACCCGCTCATGAGCGACGACGTCATTGGCCCATGGCGGAGCACATCAGCGGCCCGCCACGTGCTTATGAGTTACAAAGTTCCAAGGAAACTTTTTACGCGGCAAATGACAGTTATTAGTTTTTTTTTATTTCATTTATAAATGCGTTCGGAAATTCACACACAATTATTATTTTTTAAATTCATTAAAGGAATGTAATGTTTCAATCAAAATTAATGTTTCGTCGATTCAAAATAGGAAAAAAAAATTTTTTTTTAATTAAAAATTTCCTTCTGCTTATTGATTTTTAAATCTAAATTACTTACGGTCAGAACGGTCCTTAAATATTACACTCAATTAATACACGAACATGCGTAGCGTCGATAGATTAAAAACGAGATTAAAACGATTTCCCAACCAATTGGCCATATCTAAGATTATACCAAACATTACTTCAGGAGATATCAAATAGAAAATTCTCGTGAAACTTTCGCATACTTCAAAAAGTTTCGTCAACTTGTCACCCACGACTTTGATGAATAACTTCGATATAACCAATACAATAACTCTAATATTGAAAACCAAAAAAAAAATTAAAAAACACTGAAAAGCGACTTCAGCTACCACTCATGAGCTCCAATGCAACCCGATGCAATTTATTTACACTGCGCCGCGGTGCATACTACGAGATAAATCGTGACGTTAAAAAAAAAGCAATATATTACTTTACTCAAAATCCGAAACGAGCCATCGCGACCGACCGTCTTATAAAAATGGAAATATTTGCACGGGCAACTCGCGTCTAAACAATATACAACAGCCCTCGCCGCTGCGGCAACAACAATGCTAGGGCGAAATAAGCAAGAAATATTTAACTACCGAAGCGGGGTGGGGCGGGCGCTGGCCCTCAGTATTGGCGCTACGCCTGTGGTAGTTATAGTTTACGTGATACACAGCTCAAATACAAATAATATAAACATCACTGCGGAGCATGCGCGGTCCGCGCAGACAGGGACGAAGCGACGTACTCTTTACGTATCGAATTCACGATACATCGCCAATATCACGTGAAACTATCGGCTTTTACGATCCGCAATCGGACGGACAATTGTTTACGAATCATTATTTATTGTCGTGTTCACTAAATAAGCGATTAATTTGCATATTTCTGACAGCGCCGCATCTCACCCGGACGCGGAGTACGCATGCGCCGCGCGTCGGCCGGCGCGAAAGAGCTGAAATGTTATTGACGACGATGCGATGCAAAATATTTATTTTTTCGCGCCGCAACACCGGCGCAACACGACGCAGCCCCCGAACGTGCGCCGCGCGCGGCCATTTTGAAATAGGTCGTTCGGATTTCGAATTTTCGAATCGCGAATCTCCTCGATTCGGATTAAACGAAAATATAAAAAATAAAGATTCGAGTAATCAGTCATAATTTTTATAAACATTATTAATAGAAGAATTATTATTGGTATACATCATCTTAAGAATAACTGAGCCTGTTCTAAATTTTGTATCGATTAATTTTGGCATAACAGAGTGAAATTAAAAAGAGATTCTCAATATACAAAAAAATGTTTTATATGTCACTAGGTAAAGAATGAGATTTTTCTAACGATTCATCTGGGAATTTGTTCTGGATTTGTTTCAATTATTATCCGATACGACAGTCGGATCGGCGCATGCGTATGACGACATTTACACCGAAATGTAATTTAACTTAGGTCACGTAGCGTTGCAATAGTTTATAAACAACATTAGGCGATTTTTATTGATTCTGCAACATTTACGGCATTGTAAAACATTTACTACACGAAATCTAAGCGAAATACTATTTAAAGTCAAGTTGTTGCTTTTTAATAATATTTATTAGTATTACCTGTATGTATTTTTGTGATTCAGATTTGTGGCATAGAAATGCCTAGGAAGGTATATAAAGGACAAATAATGATTATGATACAATTTGGTCGTCAAAACTTTAGTTTGAAAGATTCTATTACAGATATATATATAGATATATAATATTGTGAGTGACCCGACTTGAAACTACGACAATGATACCTTATTAAAATAAAGATCTAAGTCTATCTCTTGACCACAAACGTTGTAGCATTCAAAACGTGAAGAACGCGTTTTAATTCAAAATAAAATGCGATAAAATTAAAACGTAAATAGGAGACATTATAACGATCATTTGTATTATATTCTATAGGGTGGGCCAAAAATTTTTGCAAATAGCAACACTTGATTTCTCCAAAACCGTGAGAGCAAGGGGCGCGCG
>DWHO01004269.1:0-11217 GCA_018247575.1 Eurytides lysithous rurik
ATATTTTGTCCTGGGTGGGAATCGAACCCACGACCTTTGGCTTTGCAGTCAAGAGCACTAACCACTACACCAACGGGTCAGTCAAATTTTATTTTATCAATTTGATTTAATTTTATTATATTACATATGTCTCTTCTTATACACAAAGGACCGTCACGCAGTGTTAATGTACCAGTTCTTAATGTTATGCACACTTCCCTATTGACGATACAAGTTTTATTTAATGTCGAAATTTTAAAACAAGAGTTGAAATGAAACCAAGAGATTGGCAAAAAATTTTATATGATGAATATAAATTTTATATGAATAAAACCATATAAATTTAGTAGGTATCCAACACGTAGAACGACAATAGTTTTTATTTAAAAACAAGAATAATCAGTACGAATAAGGTCTCTTAAACTAAATTGGGTGGACGGAATAAGCATAATCTAGCCTAATCCAAGTTAATAAGTGTATTTATCCTCAAACGTGACAGATGAGCATTATTATTAATCAACAATATTAGACAGTCAAAATTCATACTGATCCCGTCAGTAAAATTAATATCGTATACACATATATACTTCGACATAAAGATATTTATGTTTCAGTGAAAAATTTACACCTTTAATCCCGCACCAGTTTGTTTTACATCAATTGTTGGTCCGTACCGAATGTTTAATGTTCCAACGGCAATCGCTTCACGATCGGAGGGAAAAAATGCCAAGTACCAGGAACAGGTATAACCAGCGCCAAGGCCAGCGTTACCGTGTTGTTATACGGATGAAGAAATAAATCAACAATTCGATGCGTACCGAATAAGCGTCCGAAATAAAGAGGCTCGGAAGCTGCGGGACATCTTGCCATGCCTGATTCAGTTACAATACGTCGCTAAATATCGTCTGAGATGTTATTTTTCAAGTCAATCGTACTAATACCCAACCACTTGATATTTTATATAGCGATCTTAGGTATGCTCTATGACCTATTTTTTTTTTTTAAACCGTAAAAAACCTATATAGCCCACGAAAAGTTTAGATAATAAACCGTTTCAAACTATCTGACAATTTAGTTTAGCTTATACAAATGATAATTCCACTTTTAATTTTGATATTATGCTCTGAACCCGCGGAGTTGACTTCATTCGGGCATATCCTTCGCACAGCCTATAGTTAGCGATTTACTTTTATGGCCGTAAATTTAATGAGCTTGAGGACTTCATTGCTATTGCGATTCTTTCTTATGTCTTATTATTATTGATTCAATATTATCAAAGAACAAGTCAAAGTTGTTAAACTAGCAAGAGACTATGATTTCAGTAAATATATGTCATCATTTGTTGAAACGAAATACTAGCGCAGTTATTTTACTGAATATGTTGACATGATAAACGTGTTCACTGACATCTTGATAACTATTCACTTATTTAGCATTTAAGGATTTTAAATTAGGATAGAATATATTTTACTCTATTTTATACCATATTATTTTCATTATCATATTTACATGATTTTTCCTACTACTGCATTCAATTTGTTTTAAAAAAATTATGTTAACTCATTTTTTGTTTTATTTAGTCCAATCCAATGCAATGACTCTTCCGGGGATGTCGAAAGCCTCACAATGACGATGCTAAATCTAAGATGGAGGACTTTTGTGCGCTTTCGAAGTTAAAATCAGTCAAAGTTTTTATTCAAAATTGGATTGGTCATTAATAAACGAAATTGCCATATAAGTTTTTTTTATGTTTTAATTATTATAAAAGTAATAACTAGACATTTATATGAGACTAAATTAACCCGATTTGATAGAAGTTACGTAAAATCAGCATACTATCCCTTATTAATATAAGATAATCGCGGCACCCGGAACCATCTGAAGACAATGGCGTGTACAAGGTGAAGCGATTTCCATGGGGCGCTCCCACGACGCAACGTAGTCGTTCTGTTTCATATAACTCAGTTTAAAAAAGTCATTTAAAAGTATGTAGACATAAAGTAGAAATCGCGTTATTGACTATCTTATGGTTTTTTATTTGATCTCGTATTGTCTGTAATCTTTACCAAATGTTTTGTAACGTCTACGACCAAGACAATCCTAGAAGGAAATCCCAGAGTGATACGCAATCCTCTAATATTATATGTTGGCAACACTGAAGAAAGAGGGGTATAAAAGAGGCAGGACCCATGACTTCCTTCTCTTTACCTGGCTCTCAAGATGGAAAACAAGCGGAAGCGCCCGAGTTATATTTTAACGCTAGTTATTAATTATAGTGATTCGGTCATTAGTAATTGGAGTAGGATTAATTAATCAAACGTTGTAGTCAGTTTACCTGTATTAATTTAATAGGCAACACGGGTAATATTTTAAAAGTATTTATAAAACTACCGCCCCTTTACTAATAAAATACTGTGTAGCTGACATGTAATATTTTTATTCATAAAGTTATCATTTTTAGTTCAAGTCTTAATAAAAAAATAACAATTAATTTCAATTAAGAAATAAAAAATCAACAAGTTATAATTTAGTCACATATTGTAAAAAGCGTATTCGATTAGGCATATATTTTATAGAACCGTTAGAATACCTTTGTCCGCATCAGTGACTTATGATTGCACTTTGCTTTGATACACTTAAAAAAAAATCGAATATTTAAGAATTCATTCATATTTTAATGGTCAGATATATATTTCTATCATATACCGTTTAAAGATAAATGCTCGGTCATAAGAAAATTATTAAATTCGTCGCTTAATATAAGTTAATAATTTCCGCCCCAATCTTTAAGATATAGAACTTAATTTAAATTTAGCCTGTAGCAAGTTGAACTCTTAAGAAGTTGTAGGAAGTTAACGGTTGCGAGGTGTTTCCGCGTGTACTGCCTGAAACAGGTTGGGACCCGAAATAACAACCACCCACACATTACCACTATTACATTACAGACGCCTTCTCATATATTGATAATATGCCACTAATACATTGATAACATTAGCCATTTATCGACGACAAAAGATAAAACCGAAGCATGTTCCCACGTTACGTAATCCTATTTAATCGAAAAAGATAGCTTAAGCGCCATTTAACTTTTACTGAAATATGAAATCCAGTTAAAGCGAGACGGTAAATTTAGCTTTTCATAATTAGCATATAATTTAGCAGCGCACACGAACTTAGATCATAGTTTTGGAGACAAGGGGCTTTATGATCATTGAGTTTATTGTTCATATTTAGTCATTTGTGTATCCATGCAAATTGTAAGTTTATATTACTACCATGCTGTTCCCGATAGTAACTTTTGATCTACCCTTCTTATATTAAGGTGCATTAAAGTGTCTTCATTTAAAACTTCAAAATGCTTGTTTGTAATCAAAAACGACACTTCTGAACGTATTTTACAGAAACTGTAACTTCTTGATTCACGAACAACTTCGGATCAAAGCATTTCGAAGCAGCCAGACATATAAAATAAAATTTGTATAATTTAAATAAATCAAAACGTTCCATGCAAACAGCAAAATTGACAAGATTTTAAAATATGTGTATTATTACATTAACAATGACTCCCTTCTCTGTTAGGAAATCTCATAGCGCCAGCGTCTTAATAACCGTCTCGAATAGGCTTCCGCCGAGAGGTTGCCTATTCCGATGCACGGGTCGTTATAAGCGCTGCAGGAAGCTAATTGCAGTTGCCAATACTAAGATGCAGGAAGCGGTCGCCGCTGAAGGCAAACGAGTTCACAGCTTTCTATCTATCTCTGTGTCTTTTCATAAAGATATAATTTAAAAATATCTTGTATAAATAAACTATCTTTAAATAATAATTTACGAATAAAGTATTCTTAAGTCTTTTTTTGCTGAAATTAGCGAATAAAAAATTCCTAGACGTGCCTAATAATAAATCTATAAGTACCAGTAATTCAGCGTTTATATGTGAATGGACTATGAAATAAGAATATGTAACTTTAATTTTAAATGTTTTTAATGGTTTCCGGCGAAAAGTGTAAGTTCGAAGGTAAATAATATATGGAAGACGTATATTTTGGATTGTAATAATATAATTTGAGTTGAAGGCAATAAATGAAGGCTCCAATGCGAAGCTTAATGCTTAGATAAAGGTATTGCTGAATTAAAGTTTGTATGCACCGACCTGTCTGTCTGCATAGGGTCAGCCCGCACCCAGGGCACTGCACCCCACTCCTCGTCTGGTGGCTCCTCGTTCTTCATCTTCAGCAGCCCCGAGAGCCAAGTGTAAGACTTGCTCCGCTTCATCTCACCGCCACTGATCACACACTCCACACAAAACGCACGCACCGTCCTTCCACTTAGCTTTTAAACTCGCACACTTTTTACTGGTCTTCTACACTTTGAACACTTCATCCTTGCCGTTTCACATATTTGTATTTCACTGTATATTTTTTCTCACTCTTAATGCACTGATATCACCTGAATGTTTACTTACATTACAATGTTTTTCCTACGAGTAAATCATGTATGTAGCTACGTTAAAATGTTTAATAATATTTTTTTAAATAGAGGTGAATTCCGAATTCGAAGAAAAGACAAAATATTATTCGTTGTAATCTACCCACAGATTTTCAACTTCTTACAGTAGAGATATGACCGAGGTTGGATCTTATTGTCAAAGTTACTCTTATAAGCTGTAGCATTCCATAGATACTCATTCGAAATTTAAATGTTTTCGAATGTCGATGAGATAAAAGGAAAGTAACAGAGTCAAAATAAAAAAATTTACTTAAATTTTAATTTATGTTATTATTATTATATTTTATATTGATAAACTAATGTTTCACAGAGCCTACGATGTTTAATATACTTATTAAATATTTTCTTTTATTACGTTTACACTATCTTCTATAATTATTTTGTGAAAAAGAATTTGATTGCGTGGGCCTTTTTGTGGCAGGAATTTTAATAAGATTGTTGGGACAATCCTTGGTCTGCATCACAAAAGAGCTTGTTTGTTCGACGACACCCGCACATTCGTTACGCGGCCTCCAGCGTCAAAATATCAATTAATTTCGGGCTTTTAAATTTCCCAATCGAGTACCAACAATGGGAACAATGAACGCGCATCACTGCCATTATACCCTCTAATTTGGACGCCCTAAGAGCCATAATAGCGTGAGATATGGGGGACGTCGTACTCGAAAACGAATCGAACTCTCATCGGATATAATTGACGTGAAGGTGTTCCGGTAATGGCCAAGCATGAGCCGGTTCACTTTTTTATATTTTGTTTAGACAAGCATCGATAGGCGTCCACGAACACAACTTTCTGTTTAATATTTTGATATTTTCTGCAATCGTTTTTATTAGAAATATAACTCAAGTTTATAATTACAATTTTAATTTAACTACAATATACAATTAAATTGAACCATTGGACCGTGTACCCTCTGTGTTATTAACACTCGGTTTGAGAAACGGCCATCAAGCAATGCGTAACCCAAAAATTGCGTTCAAGTTAACCTCTGTGACCTGCCAGAAATCAACAATAGAAGTGTTGGTCATGCCCTTACCGACCACGTTAACTTGAACCTTCGATGTATGCCTGTTTTATATAATTATAGACCTACCATTCACAAACGTATGATTGTGAAAAACCTCTATTGGTTTTTGATGGGCATTAACGTCTAAGAATGTCGATAATGAAAGTAAACTATTCAGCACATTTACTCGATTCTCGATTGAATTTAAAGAAGCACAGGAACTTTATTCGTCCGCATACTTTCGGCACTTGAGACTTTGCGGTAGTCCACCTGCAACAAAGATTACAATTTTAACATGAATCGGTATATTATTAAACCTAACGTAATGACGTAGTTATTTATGCTTTAGTCCCATAAGCTAACAGGCACATTGCGTGCCAAATGTACGGTAACACTTTTAAACGAAAGAAGTGAGATCTCTAGCATGCTCTAGTCTACACACGCATAAGTTAGTGTCTCATTAACAATTACGCAACATATAAGCTCGTATTCAGTTTCCATTTATTTAGAACTAGCAGGAGAAGTTCTGTATAATGCCTTGCAAATAATCCCCATCTCTTATATTCACGTAACGTCTTACCAACGCGAATCTGAAGGCCATTAGCACCATTACTCTCCCGAAGCGTGCAACTAGCCAAGTTTAAGTCATATTATAAATTGAGAAATTAAAGGCACAAATCGTACTTTTCAACAGACTCTGATCACTTCCCAAAGTGTTGGGATCGTTTTTTAAATGTCTGATTAGTGAAAAATATACTTGTTTACGTTATATAAACGCCATTTAAGTACCTTCTTTACCTTAAGTAAATACTGTCTAGTGAATAACGTGTATCAATGCGCTGCCAAAGCCAACGGAGACCACGCATACGAAGACGGTAACTAAAGCTATTTTTTGATTAGTATATTTGACCAGTATCGGTGAGACGTAGTGTTTTTTATTAAATATTCCTATGAAGGTGCTTCGATGCATGTGTAATCGCTAAATAAGTAGAGATCAGCAATGCGCTCTCGAATTTATCGAGAGCACATTGTCCCCTGTGCTTAGTTTGCCTACCCTGCTGTCTTTTTATGATGACTTCTTGCTTGATACAGAGGACCTCGAAGTCGCATGGCTGTCACCACATAGTGTGGCTGCCCAGGACAAGAATAACTAAAGTTTTAGTTATTATTACAAAAAATCAAATGGAGTCACGATATTGGAAAAAGGGTTTATATTATAATTAGATGAAAAAAAAACTGTCACCATTATTCAGAGAATACTTTCTACACAGCAATCAAAACATACAAAGCATATCGAAGCCAGAGAGCCTAAACGTAGTAACCAGCAAAACAAAAATTATTCACCAGACACACACAAATCGATGCGGTTTAATTTACTGATTTGAATGATGTAATTAAGAAAAAATAATAACAAAAGATAAAATAAGTCCAAGTATAATTTAGTACGTTTTTGCTTTCCAGCGTCGATATCTGGATTTTATTCATAATATTTTTTTATTCTTTCTCTATTAGGTACAGAAGCTCCTTTGTGTATTGCCTAAATGAACCTTATTAAAACGGTAGCTTTACAATGAATAAAGATGATCCCTGTTTAAATAATAATAATATCTAAAACTTCTGCATTGCTTAAACCATATTAAAGCCCTAATGGTGGAAGCTCGCGACTAAAAACTAGAAACGAACTAATACAAATGTTTCTAAACGTAAGAAATCCGGGAATACTATGATAGTACTTATAAAATGACTTGTTTTATATATCTATAAACATTCGGTATTGTGGTCAGCCTAGTATTGCCGGACGCGAAGCGTTAACGAAATCGGTCGTGACGGCGACGGCCGACGGGTTGTGGGCGGTGCGGGGTTCGAGGCCGGCGTGCGTGTTCTTACTCTTACGTTACGAATTAATAATAAGTGCGTCCTAATCTCTGTGGTGTGCGAGCGAGTGTGAAAAGTACACTACAGTCGTCGTGCCGAAGCGACGATCTACAGCAAATTAATATAACTCAACACGACCGCGATTCCGGGTAACCGTCGAACTTCGGTATGTTTCGTAGTAAATCTTATATTTATTATTAGTGGGGTGCTAAGAAGAACCCACCTGGGTAAGTACCTCAACAGAAATATAACGTCACGTAACTGTGGATAGTGCTAGCTGTTTGCTGAAACTGCGGTTTTATAATCTTATTAATCGTTTAATAATACTATCGTCACTCAAGTTTAAAGCTGTGTGTTTGTATTTTGAATGTGAGAGAATTGTTTTCAAAGAAATTATTGGTCACGGATATCCACCGTCTCATATCTTTGGGTGACTGTAAGCACACTGCAGACCGAATACCGAACAATACGAAAGCATAATTAATATAGCAATCTTATTGCTAACCTTAAAGAATGATTTGAAAAAATATGCCTTTTCATTTCAACCTGGAAGGACATTTGTTAAGTCTCATTGAATTATGTTAATTCAATTTACTTACACTAATTCAAGAGGAAATAAAAGCGTTACTGACAAGTTTAACTTAATTTCTTTCCATTAGAGGAACTGGAGCAAAACAAAGTTATACGCAAATTGTTGTCCTCCTTACAAAAATAACACATATAACTCTGTACTTAAACTAACAGAAAGAACTTTATTTGCGAAGCGATAATTACGGTTTTAAGACGTTGTTAATTTTGTAATGTAAACGCACGCTTTGTTTGGCGTACTGATTCGCACTTGTAAGAGACAATCGTCGACAAAAGTTTAAGAAACAGCCTTAAAACAATTTTAACGCAATAAGACTTCAAATATTAGATATTTCGACTTACTATAGATACAGTATATTATCTTAAACATTCAAAATCGTACATTACTTCTGATATTATTTGCCCACCCACTGCAAAAAAATACACATAGTTGTTGAAGTTTAAGGTAAAAAGAAGAATAAAAATAAATGCTTTTGTGTATTTTTAAATACGAGGCTAATGCGTTTTGTCCTAATCTTGCCGACTGTACCGATCTGGCAAATATCACAACTCACTGTTCTCTGCAATGGACACATTTATGCGTACACGCAGCGCCGGACTACCATAAATACGTCTGTTCTTATTTTAAATGACACTTCGTGTATATGTGAAGCCCATAAAATCGATTAGTAACTCAAGTTTCACAGTATTGTGACTTTCACGAGTTTCTCTCTATTCTGTCTGTCTATGGTGTATTGAATTGTAGAGATGAAGTGGTATCTCTACATTTGTTATTAAATTGTAGAGATGGAAGTGGTATCTCTACATTTGTTATTAAATTGTAGAGATGGAAGTGGTATCTCTACATTTGTTACTAAATTGTAGAGATGAAGTGGTATCTCTACATTTGTTACTAAATTGTAGAGATGAAGTGGTATCTCTACATTTGTAACTAAACAAACTCGTGAACGTCTAATCAAATAGCAACTAAAGTTATATCAATGCTACTTTTTAACTTCAATATTTTTTATTCATCTTTATTTTTGTTCATTCCAGTAGTTCTTTAAATATTTGTATTATGGTAAAACTGTTAAATTATGCTTTAAATAAAAGAAATTATGTTTTACATTTTGTATTATCTATCACGTTCACTAATCCCAATCATTTGCTATTGCAGAAGTGTATTAAAAAGGTATAACAATTTTAAAATCACCCACCTACCGAAAACGGCAGGTATTGTATCTGCTAGTAGTAATTAATACTACGATTCTAATAATAATACTAGAGTATGCCAAATTTGTCATTTCCAAGTAAATAAGACGTCGAAGAATCTATGAATTCGTCACTAAGCGAAAAGCTTAACATTAAAAAATAAAAAACCTACTTAATATTTTTATCCAACAAATGTGAATACAGAATGTACAAACGCCGATGACCGAAAGAAAACGTTTTCAACAACCAAATAAAACTTCGACCGACACTGTAATTCAACTTTAACACGCCGACGCAAAAGCATCGAGCAAACATAACGTCCAAACGCGCAATTAACAGCTAACATTCCAAAGGTACGCGGTTGTAATCCGACGCCGTCGTCTCGGCTACATTCCTCACATAAACCACATCGCAGATACGTGAGGTGCTTACGATTGAGAAGTCTCTGCCACAATGACCTCATACGTGAATCGGTCATATGCCATTAACAAAAAACAAATCCGGCGAATGATAGATAAAAAGTAATATGATACATATATATGGTTTGGTACTTACATAGATATGCACATACAATATTTGCATCTTTAAAATGTTCTGAAGGTGAAACATATTAAACTATCTACCTAGTATTCAACTAAATATTTCTATTCGCAAAAACGGTCTCTTTGAGCAAAACAAAATATTATATATAAGAGTAACACTTGATAAAACTATATCAAGTGTTACTCTTACATAGCTACATTATGGAGTGATATACTAAATTAACAAAGAAAATCAATATAAATAATGAGGAAGCTTTTTAATAATAAAAAAATAACAATATTAATTGGCTTGATATAAATCACGATGTTGCTGCGAGCTAAAAATCTACTGAACGAGTGTGTCAGACGGCAGCACACGCTTTTTACCAATTGTAAACATATATATGCGGCTTGTTTTTCAAATGTTTATGTATATATTATACTTAACAAAAAATCATTTTACTTTTCCCTCCCACGTGTCTGTTTTGTCGACGAACGAGAGATTAGACGCAGAGGCCGCTAGACAAAACAGGTAGTTAGTCCCGACTTTTTACATGCCCATGGATCATCCATACTTTAGACTGGCCCGTTGGTGCAGTGGTTAGTGCTCCTGACTGCAAAGCCACAGGTCGTGGGTTCGATTCCCACCCAGGACAAAATATTTGTGCGATGAGCATAGGTATTTGTACTGCGCCTGGGTGTTAATTATCTATATAAGTATATATAATATTTAAAAATATATACGTATGTATATCAGTTGTCTGATCACCATAGTATAGGCTCTGCCTAGTTTGGACGATCAGGCAGACGGAAATGTGTGATATGTCCCATGATATTATTATTATTATTCTGGGTGTTAGCCATCTTCATAAGTGTGTGTAAATAAAAAAGGAAGAATACCGATGTGTTGCCATTGTGCAGGCACTGCCTAGCTTGGGATCGGACGGCTGTTTGTTAGATGTCCCTTGATATTCGTCGAAACGGTAAGGTGAACGCGGTCAAATTGCTCCGTTCCGTTGCGGCACGCGTCGGAATGTCGCATCGGACCGGGCGGAATCTAATTCCGCAGCAATCGACGACCCAGAATAGGGGTATCGATATTGATTGTTGATAAACGACCGAGAATAGAGGTATCGATATTGATTCGACCCGACCGCCGTATGTGTCCCGTGACGAATAGATTGGACGTTACGTCACCCGATGGGGTCGTTGGATTTTATGGTCGCGCCACGACCGAGATGATTAAGGGGGCGTCATGGCCTATTCGTCGTCGTCCACCTAGACAATTGCTCTTCTACGGGTTCGGTGTCCGCGAAGCTTTATATCGGCGGCAGCAGAATAAACGGATATCTACAATACCACTAGTTTTCAGGAGGACGTTAATAACGTAATTGTTATAACTTCGCCATGAACAAAGTTGGCTCCTTCAAATTTGCAATAGTTAATCAAAACTGCATTTAGAAAAAGTGTTGAAGGTCGGTTTCTTGTCGACGCCATCTAGTGGTAGCTTGGAGAAGTCGTTATTAAGAGGTCGGTTTAATGTTACCGCC
>DWHO01004270.1:0-11217 GCA_018247575.1 Eurytides lysithous rurik
GTGAGGTCGTGGTACTAATCCGGCTCGAGCCGGCCCATTCAGCAGCGGGAACAGCTGCGTGGCTCTACCACCGTGAAAAATAAAATGAAAGAACTTAGAATACTTAGAATCTTGCATTTGTTTGAATGTATTATCAGTTACTAACACTCTTATCTAAATACTTTGAAAACAGACCAACTGTCAGATGACACAAAACTATAAATTTTAGTAAATGTTACTATTACTAATAATTCTAGTGTATATCATCAACCCCTTCTTAAGTGTACAACTTCCTCTTACTACTGTCAAAACAACACGCATTACGTTACTGTAGCACTCAAAACCTTAGTTACGTTAATATATCAGCTGCTATGTGCTAGCAAAAAAGTAGTAGCTAGTTAAAAAGTAGCGTTTTTAATAAGCTTCAAACTTGAATTTGCAATTTTAAACACGCATACTTTTGTAAACAATCAAATTGTGTATGACATACGAGTATACAGTAAACCATTGGTATTAAAACAGTACATCGGGCCGTAAATGTGAAACGGGGAAAAAAAATTAAAACCTTGTAACATTCAACGGTGTCTGTGTTCACTCGTTTGTGGCTGAATACGGAAATTAAACTTAAGCTATTCATGCAGACAGCGAGCACGAGACTGGTTTTGATCGCACAACTTAAAACCGCATTGTATGTCGTTTTTCTACTGATTTTTGCGCTACAATGTTTATTAGAAATATTGAGACTTCTGTTTGAGGTGACGTTTCATTTTGTTGTGGAATAGAATGGTAAAAATTTACGGTGGCAGAGCCACGCAACTGTTCCCGTTGCTGAATGGGCCGGCTCGAAACAGATTAGTATCACGACCTCACAGGATATCGGCGTAAAGTGGAAGTGTTTTTGCTCCCGCGTTTCGTCCGGTGAGTAAGGTGGCCGGTGGCCCAACCTCTTCCATCCCCTCCCATCCTACCCTCTTACCCTAATCCCCCTCCCACAATCCCTCCCTCTCACCCTCCCTCTTTCAAAAATTCCCCTCTTAAAGGCATGCAAATGTCCATGGACGACGGTGATCGCTTACCATCAGGTGAGTCGCTTGCTCGTTTGTCAGCCTACTCCATAAAAATAGCAACATATCGTTAATTTAGACTTGCGTTACGGCATCAGTGAGCTCTTTTCTGATTTTTAGAAAATATCGTTGCGAGACGAGCAAGTCATGTGGCTAATGATGGAGGACGTGTCTGTACATAACACAATACTATATAGAACCTGTTTGGATTATTGCTTGACTGTATAATAACCGGCAGTGCAGGTACCACCACTGACGGATTCTGCAAAGGAGTTTTGAATTATCAATTTAATTTATTGGTGTACTGTGTATCTCATCATACGCAAGATGGTTGCCATGTTGGCTAATTTTTTTTATTCCGCTTGACAATGTAATAAACTTGAGTTAGGCTTTCAACAATCTCTGTGTAATTAAAAAGTTGCGGGAACCAGTAAATGTTGATATGAAAACGAAAAACAGCAGATCTCTCTGATTAATTGCAGCTGCACTGCAAAGAAAATCCTCTTTAGAAATTTCTTTAGCAGAATCATAAATGAGATCTGTGTTGTGTATATATTTCAAAGAAGTTTCAGAACAGTAAGGTATTTCATTTCCTCTAAGGATTTTTACTACAGTCTCAATTTATTTGCGGATTATGAAATGAGATTTTACAGCTCCAACGATATTTGATATTATAGTAACTTAACATTTGAATAGCAATATCAAAGTGCATATTCGTTTCCATAATATTGTCAACAATATCCAACTTTAGCTTAAATTAATGAAATAGCAAAATAGTGCTATACGAAATTAACGCAAGTTCATAATGAATATTTATCGCTTTAATACCGTCCAGCTGGCCGAGTACGTGCCGAGTTAGTACTTAACAGCGAATAACAATCAGCATTGCATTGGGGTATTGCCTCAATAAATGTTTTTTTTTTTCCGATGGCTTAGTTTCAATATCTGAAAGGAGTAAAATAGTAATTTGAGACTATCACCAAAAACATATGCCCATTTACAAATTCGCCCAAACTCGATAAATCTCCGGCGATGGATAAATCACATATCAAATATAAATGGTGGAAGGTTGTATGCGAATGTCGTTTTTAATACGCCATTTTTATTTCAAATTATATTTGACTTGAATTTTTTAAAATTGTATTGTTATCAAATCACCATATTTTTCAACATTCTTTTTTCGCTCTTCAATCGTAGTTTCAATCAGTTTGTCCTTTATAACGTGATATAATTTAGCCAGATCAGATAAGTAGTAGACCTTAAGTAAATTATATTGTCGAAACGCACAAGCTTATGCAATGTGCTGCTAAAATTCCTACGGGCTCCAAATAAAAGAGGCGCATACAACAACATGAGGCATAAAATTTATTTTTATTACTCCGTTGGTAGGAAAAATCCATTAAGCGTACCGGTCACTGAATCCTTTCCAGCATTTCTGATTTCATATTGGATTTAGTGTTATGGATGTTTAATATACGGTTTGAACTTTCTAAGGTCTGATCTTTCCAAGTATTTATTCTCTGCTTTTGCTTAGATAGAATGCTAACTCCGTCAACGATTTAAGAAATAAAATGCAAGAAGTTTGTGTTTACTAACATGAAACACCGCGAGGGTACTTGATATAAGGAGAACGATATTCTCAGATAACAGCAGGCGGCCACACGCTACGACTGCTCTGTTTGAACACTAAAGTAAACGAAAGGCTACTATTAAACATTGCGGAACCCAACTCGGTTCAGCAGAAAACTTTAAGGAAAAATTGTTAAAATACATCTCGGTTAGTAGTTGGGGGTATTTTTTCCAATTTCTTATAACGGCTACATAATATCTATACGAAGGGTCTTTTTACCTTTAATGTGGTTCGTTCGTGGGTCTTTAGCAGTGGAAAACCGGAAACATTTTATAAAAATAATATTTGTTGAGTAACGTACGAGCCACTATAACGTAAAAGAGCGAAACTCCAATCAGGTAAACTAATGAGTTTCCTATATTTAAGTTGGCATTAGTACGGTTTGTTACATTTACCTACCCGCCGAAGTAAAAATAAGTCATAGATATCTATCTGAAGACAAGGTTGCCCGTGTCGTCATAGACTTAACGTCAAATCCACGGCAAATATTCTATAATATTATAAATACCGAGTATTTAAAATTGGTCGTAATTTTTTTTAGTAATTGTAGACCGATAACAACATAACGAAAAAAGTAAACTATTTCTATTTAGCTTCTTTAAATTTTACGCCAACTAATAAAACAAAACAAAATAAAACATTATTTTATATGTAATGTACATACAGCTCTTAATTGACATTTAACTGCCTCCGTGGCCTAGTGGTATAGGTCCGCGCTTTACAAAAACGGAGGTCGTGGGTTTGGATCCCGCGGAGGGCAATGACTTTGTGTTGTTGTTTCTTAGTTGGATTAGGGCATTACGGGCTGATCACCCAATTGCCTGAAAAGTAAGATGATCCATGCATCGGTAGGGCCTGTAAAAAATCGGTCCCGGCTTCTTGTAGAAGTCGTTATTAAGAGGTCGGTTTGATGTCACCGCCTTTGCGCCTTACCTCTCTCCAGTCGTGTCGGTTATCCGTAGTAAAGATTAGAAAAAAAATCAGAAAAATAGAAAACGATAAAATTACTTATTTTCGAACGTGATCGATTAAATGGGAATCGAAGAACATTGGTCGAAGTTCAGGGTCGGTAACCGATCATCCACGGCACACCAAGTGTGCCATTCGACTGGCCCGTTGATGCAATAGTTGGTGCTCCTGACTGCAAAGCTGAAGGTCGTAAGTTCAATTCCCACCCAGGACAAAAACATCAGCAAGAAGCATAGACGTTTGTTCTGTGTCTAAAAGTTAATTATCTATATAAGTATGCATTTAAAATATATAGGTATGAAAATCTGTCTTCCTGTTAGTATAGCACAAGCTCTGCCTAGTTTGTAATCATTCGGCTGTGTCTGAAATGTCCCTCGATATTTATTTATTACTGTTTGACGTTAGAATAACTGACAAAATAGTAGTAACACTGCGAAGGAGTCTTACCACCTTCAAAAATCTTAATGGATTATTTTAAATTTTCCCAATTTTCCAAATTATCATCAAACATGTGGACGAATATAGTCGTATAAAAAGAAAACATCATTATTATTCTTTCCTATGTCTGTATAAATAATGCGTTTATTCCTAAAATTGTGTTCGCGTTATAAGCAAGGCAAAACAGAGCGGAGCGATGACGTGGGCGAATAGGTCGCCTTTTGGACTAACTAGATCAATTCAGTTCTTTCCGCTTCCTCGGAGCGCCGCAATTCAGGCAAGGGCAAAGGAATTTCAATGAAAACCTGCGTGGCTTAACAATGTACTACTTATTTAAAACTGACAATGAAAGAGAAACAATGTTATTCAGATTTCTTCTATTTTCGTGAATACTATATATATAATATGAAACTGTTAGGGCATTTAGTCGCATTTTTATTTTTAAATTTAAACTTCCGAGGCTTCAAAAACTTACAGCGTCGATGGTCATGTATGGACTGTAATAAATTAGTTCGACTGACGTATAATAATTAAATTCTATAAAGTAATTCAGTATTAATACTGTTTAAATATTTCACAAATATTGGAGGGAAAAACTAAAAAGATATTCATCATAATACTGTTTTAAAGATGTATAAATTTTATACTCCTGCAATTTTTAACTGCAGATACAGTTTAAGAATTTTTAATTCTTTTGAAATTTAAAAATGTAGAAAATGTAACGTTACACTTCGATTATGAATAAACTAAATTTACCGTACGTTTTGAGGTTAATTCTCGTTTAAATATGGACGAACTTCCGAATTCCAAAAGATCGTAAAAACAAAACCATGTGGGATTCGGAGCCACGGCGATAACCACTCAATACCGGTGACGGCTTTAGCATTTGGGCCAACCGAGACATCGCGTAGTAGCCCCGAACACAATATCGGCTTCAACTCCAATTCAAGGCGTCTTAATTATTTTTAACGATCCTTAGATGAGAGGCAAATTAACTCCGTCGCTCATTGGGGCCGTCGTGGTAGCAGCGAATTGTCGACAACCCGATTAGCGTTGTTTCGTTTACAGGAAGGAGCGACACAGAGACGCTTTGTGGGGCTAATTGGGTGCCCCACGGAGCCCCCTAGTGGGGGCGCCTCGGGGCATGGTTTCCGCGGCGCAATTTCGCCAGTGATGCCGCCACAAAGCGACCGTCTCCGCATCAGACGTACGGCACCGAATAATCAGTTTTCGGCGGGTAAATTACAATCTGCGACTAAGTAGAAGCGCTTACGGCGAGAGCGGACGCTGCGAGGTACGCGCGTTATGGGCTTCTTAAAAACGGCGAATGTTAAACGGAATTTTCAGAGGTAAAATTTATTACAAAACGAATAATATGTTCGCGATGAGACGGACGAATCAACTGTTTAAAATGGTAAGTCATACGACCATAACAACTCAGTTTTGACCAAATGGAGCGTATCAAAATTTAACGATATATCTCTTTACAAAATGATCATCCCCTTCCATTTCCCTTCAAACAGGAACACAATAACGCTTGCACGTGACTATTTTGCTGTCATATGTCGTTTTCTGCGTAAGTCCCACTAAGAAAAGACGAAAAAAAATAGTAAATAAACGCAAAGGGTGAAGCCTTTTTGATTACTTATCCGGTTCGAGCCGGCCCATTCTGGCTTGGCTTAAAATTTAAAATTTTTAAGAACACTTATCTAGTGAAACTACCGCCGTTATCTATCTAAACCAGCGAGTCGCGACCCGGGAGCGTATAACAAGATCATCCCTCGGTCGTAAGCGCGCCATATTAGCCGCCGCACCCCGGGGCGATTTCGGAACAACTCCACCCCATTATCATCCCGAGACTGTGTTATCACGCGACTGTGAACACGAAAATGGCCCAGTTAACTGCGAAAACAGTTTACGAGTACAACAATGTCGGTAACATTCAACAGACACTTATTATGAACACAACACAAATTTTAAGCAGGATAATTATTACTGCTTGCGATCGCCTAGAACAAAGATTTCCAAAGCTTTTTCTCGTTTCTCTTTACATTATTTATGAATAACATATAATTATTTTGTATTTCTGCAGATATCATTAATACCAACTATAAGTCTGCTAAATTTTACCCCCATTGTTGATCACAATAAGCTGTAGATGGGGATGAGTATGGACAAACGTATTAATGGATAGATTTGTTTTATTTGAGTCGCAAAGGGAAAAACTTTTTTAAGTTTCTAATTTTTTTTATTATGTTACCTGATATTGTTGCTAGTTGTAACCTAGTTATGGTGATTCTTTTATATAAGAACTCATATAGAAAGTTGTACCCATAGACAATTTAGTCAAAATGTAAAGATGCTGGGGGTAAAGAAGAGAGTCTTCCTTCTTGCCATATAGCATAGTCAAGAAGATAAACAACAACACTAAAACGATTGAAGTTTCGACAAAAATTGAACTAACACTAATAGGTCAGACATGTTTGATCTGTAATAAAATACGAAAGGGAGCACAACACCATTAAAATAATAATAGCACTGAAAATTGATATCATAGGAACAACTCAAATGTACAGGCGTCACTTCGACCGCTCTAATTTATTTGTAATGGTAATGTCCTCTCGACCGATTCCAGCCACGGCGGCCGATCTATCGATCAGCCAAGTGCGCAGGATATATTATAGTGCAGAAGCCGCTAGATGGCGTCGACAAAAAGCCGATGCATGAATCATTTTATTATATTATCTTATTTTTAGGGCAATCGGGTGATCAGCTCGTAATCCAACTAAGAAACAACAACACAAAGTCATTGCCCTCCGCGGGATTCGAACCCACGACTACCGTTTTGTAAAGCGCAGGCCTATACCACTAGGCCACGGAGGCAATTAAATTTATTTGTAATATTTACTAGTTCAGTCGAATATACCAGAAGGGATTGACATTTTTTCATTTCGCGATACTTTAGGCAGTGACGGTAAGTACTTTAGAGAAATAAAACGAATTGAGGTATTTCATAGTGCTTATATGTAAGAAGGTTTTATAGCGTTAACATAAATATCGTATTATAATGTACATATAATTAATGGATGTCTTGGGTTCAAAGTCAATGATTTAACTTTAAGAATACTGTTAATTTAAAAACTGTTTAGAAGTGAAAATAAACAACCATATATATAACTATGGTAAAATGCAAAAGTTTTAAGTTATTAACCCTCAGCCGAAGTTTAAATATAAAATACAAAAAGATTAATATAAAAAAAAACTCTTAGCTAAATACCAAAAAAAAAACATCGCCCTTTATGATAACAACAATGAGAAGATAATATTTCAATTTGGCTATTTATACAAATTTAACCTAATAGAAATAGATTTCGCCAGTCGAGCATCGAACCCCAGACGGTAACCAGATACCCTAATCCCAACGCAATTACGGCGGGCAGCTCGCAAATGAGAAAATAACGAAATGCTATACGCATCGGCCGACGGCGGGAATGAATAAATCATTGGGCCGACAATTTTGACAACTCAAGACTGTCTTCATAGATTAAGAATTCATACACGGCTAAAGGAGTTTTTTAGTCATTTAGGCATTTTTTTTTTCTTTTTTTTTACTATTTTAAGTTTACATTATCTTTCAGTTTACATATCATATAGGCGCAATAGATTATTAATGACGACGACACATGTTCACAGGTTCTTTTTTTAAATGTGGTATATTTATTGTTTTCAAACATTAACTCCTCAAGATTTTTAATTTAAAATTCAAATAATCATAATACAATAATTTACAAATAATGCTTATACTAAAAATCAAACCAATTATTTTAGGAAGAAGGCGCTGCGTTAACGTATCAATTTTTTAAAATCGTGAATAAACTACAATATTACGACAATATGACAAAAACAATTACTTTTTAATATAACCAAAACTCATATCTTTAACTAAGTGATACATTCAAATATTAAAATGTATCAAAAATTTACCTTACATTACATTAAACGTAACCATAGACAAAAGGTAAGTACGAGCCAAAACAATGCGTCTGTATCATGGCGTTTCCCGCCAAATTGAATCAGCGACAATCCCGCAGACATATTGTCCAGGCTCTACGCATTTGAGACAGATTCAATCTGGAGACTTGATCCAATACATCGCGACGCGAAGGGTGCACCAATCCTGTTTTGATTGCTCCATTTCGATTTACCCGCGCTCTATACTTGACATGTTTGCTGGGATACAAAGCGTACATTCTACTTATCAAAGTTTAATAAAAATCTATCGTTGTGCCTAACAATACATAAAACAGGCATTTCGCATTTAAGATATTTGTAAGAATTTGTGTTAAAGAAAAACTAAGGAGAAACTTGACGTTTGATATAATTTTTTTTTATTGAACCTTATCATAACCAGTTTTAAAATTTGGATGCCTTATCTTACTTCAATAAACAATATATCGGCGTGTGATTTTTGTATCAAAACAAGCAACTGTGCGAATGAATTTGCTTTAGAATTTAAAAATCAATTAAAAATCCCACTTCTGGGTTTATTGGCCTGTCCGACGTCAACGTACCGTACCAGTACGTAATTTTTTACAAAGAAGTAATATTGAAGACTTGGGCTACTCTTATAGCCGAAGAAGATGGAAAAACTAATAAACTTGATGCAAAATCAAAATTCACGATAATTCATAGTTCAAATTATTAAATCGGTTGTGATTTAAACAGCAAAAGATTATTATAGGCATTTGATAGCTATAGGTTACTTTAATATATTTATTATTTATGATATAGGTACATACTATATCCAGTATTTAATGGACCTGGAAATTTATGTATTAAATTAAAAATAACATTTTATTTCAAAATATGTCTTATAATTGGCCGTAACTTTGACGATGATTATAACTGATTCTGTGGCATTTACTTTTTTTATTTATTAATATTCATTGTTTATTTAAATAAGCATTCGGTTTCATGCTTTATTTCTTGTAAAACTATGCTAATAAATGAAGAAAATTAATATAATATGATATATATAATAATGATTTTTAAAGAACTTTCAGTTTTAACACGAATATATGTTTGAAAAATAAGTTGTGTGATGAGTTTTTAAATACACCATATGATTCATACATAAGAAGAATCAAGAGTACAAAAAAGACGTCAATCGTGTTCATTAATTATTAGAATAAACGCGAAAAAGAAAGCTCCGTCCGACTTCATGGTCGAATGGACGCCTCCCGACGCCGTGGCGCAAATAAAGCCAAAAGCGTCTGCAACAAAAGCTCGCTTTGTAATTGCCGTAGGAATCAGTGCATTAAGAGCGAGCGAAGCGGGGTGGGCAGGGGGCGGAATTAATACGATAATGCGCGACTATATCAGCCTGCCGAATTAAAATTAGTCGCATTTTTGACGTACGGCACCCGCGTAACTACGTTTGCCGCCTCGCCGCATCGCCGTCCTTTTTGTCTTCCACCGTTCAGTTTGTTTTGCTATTTAACCACTCTCCCTTTGTCTCGATTTGCCGAACTAGAGATCGCGGGTTTGAATCAATGTGTGCGCGAAAGAATTTTTTTTGTATTACTGCATTCAAAAAGCATATTTATAAGCAATGAACAGCTAGAGCTTTCGCCGTGTATTAAATTCTTTTATTATTAGAGTTAACAAACTAGCAAACGCTTTGACACAGGGATGCTCAAAAATCGATCGCGAGAGCTTTTTGACATGATCATGAGATTCTACAGCCTCCCGATATATATACTTATGCCTACGCCACAATATGACTAACCTTCCTAGATGACAAACTTGCATTACACATATTTCCAACCCGACAAACTTGCATCACACATATTTCGAACGAAGTCCGACAATACTGAGATAGATCGCTAGCAGTTCAAGATTGAGCATCCCCGATTTAACAGATACTAAGTTATAAACGACAACTAGTGACAACTACAACAGCTGGTCTTAATTATGCCATATTCCACGTGTTCTATCAATGTTATATTTCGTTTTATTATATAAGGTCCTGTTAATTTTTTTTTCAATGAATAATTCAATCAATAATATTTATTCAAATTGACCTTTAAAAGAAGTTTCGAATCGTCATTTTTACATTTTGTTGGTGAGGAAGCTACTGCCGGCTCGGAATGCAGTTCTGTTGGAAAGAGTCGGCAAAAATCTCAAAACTTCCTCTTTTGTTACAATATTTTCTTAGTTTGTTACATATTCTAAATTGTTGTACAATTGTTAAGCCAATGAAATAGCTATTCCACATGCGACGATCAATTAAGTTTCACGAATTTTGATCTACCAGAAACTCCTGAACAGTGTAATAAGCTATGAGCAACAAAATGTCTTTTATTTTGGTTTTAATAGGGTCAAGTGATAGATCGAAGGTTTTTTATGGAGTAGCAGCGATCACCATTATCCATGGACATCCGCAACAACCCTGCAAACGCGTTGCTTGCCTCTAAGGTGGCAAATTTTAGGAGAATGGTGGAGGGGGAGGAGTGTGGGCCACCAGCCACCGCACTCACCGGACAAAATGTGGAAGCACTTCAGGCCGATTTGCTGTGAGACCGTGGTAATAATCCGATTCGTGCCGGCCCATTCAGCAGCAACGGGAGCTACTGCGCGGCTCATGCAGACAATATTGCCTTAAAAAAAAAAGCAACCGCCAAAAAATAATATGTAAGCATTGCGCTTAAAAATTCCGTAGCGTAGAGGCGTTTCCAAAAAGTGTTTTAAAAAATAACACCTATCACGCTACCTCGTAGCAATGGGCTGATTCTATGCATATATATTACTCCGCGCATCACTTGAAAACTGCACTTGTCGCACCGAAACTCCGAATCGATGTCCTCGTTAGGTGTCACGGGCCGCAGTCGGGCGCAGAGTGAGAGGACTCGAACATTTAACAATGCAAGAGGAGCCCGTAGCGGCGTCGAGAGTTCATTACTAGTTTTTAAACGGGCCATAGCGTAATTGCGATCGCGTTCACACTTCCGAAAGGCCGTCGAGAATCCTCCAAACTCAATTCGTGCCAATGATCTTAATGTTTTTTTTTTATGGGTTAGGCTGACAAACGAGCAAGCGGCTCACCTGATGGTAAGTGACCACCACCGCCCATGGACA
>DWHO01004271.1:0-11217 GCA_018247575.1 Eurytides lysithous rurik
GGAATAAAATCGTGTAAAAAAATTAAAAATATTTTATTTTCAAACCGTGTTATATCAAAACCGTGTAAAAAAAACACATAATTAGGTGTAATAATACATTCTTTTAAATAGATAGATAAAAAAAATTGTCACATTGAATTGTTTTGAAAAGACTGAAAAATCGTTCACACTGTTATTATATATACAATACAAACGTTATATCCTAAAGGCCTCGTAATTTATCTATTTTGTATAAATTTCATTTACATATATATATATTTATAACATTTTTCTCTCACATGCACTCGCATACCACGCACGCAAACAACATCAATTTCTCAGTTAAAGAAGCCTTTTAATTTATAATTTAAACTTACGTTAATTCACATTTAAATTGAATATAATTTAGCAAACAGAACAAGTACGGGTTGAATGACATAAAGCGTTGAATTATTTATTGGTATCGCAGAATGGACACGAAACTTTGTTCGCTTTTCTGTTACGTTTCCCCATGAACGATATTACACCTTCAAATGTAGATAAGGTACCCGGGGACACGTGTTACAAAGTTCCTAAAGGCGAGGCGCGAAACCGTTACGATAAATAGCAACTGATAAATGTCAGTAAGTACGCTCTGAGCGAAAAGGACGCAGAAATAGATTCTAAAACTGTCCTCTCGAAATAAAACCTTTCGGGAAGCGGATGCTGACCTTTGCTTCATAGAAGTTGGACCAACCTTTAAAATAGGCTGATTTATTTAGGTTTATCACAATAATACATTTATTCGACACGTTTTATTTTTAATGTACACTTTTTTAATCGATCTAATGATATACGCGAACTTTAAATATTCATTAACAGAAAATTAACTGATTTATATTTGGCGTAATTATTAAAAAAAAACCTCCAATCAAACAAAATCTCCTTGCTCATATTTATAACTAAATCCAAATTACTGTTTAAGTGCCTTTTTAAGATAACTTCCTTACCGCTTCTAGAAGGTACAAAAGTGTGTAGCTCAATGCTCACGCGATATATCAGTGGACCGGACTATTACGAGGATATCGCGTGAGTGCCACAACGACTTTTCTGGATTTGAGTTGCGGTTTCACTTAAGTTGCAAGATTAGCATTTATATTTGGGGGGATTTGTTCCTTTCCACCGCTTATTCAGCGAAAACAATTTTATATCAAGGCATGTTCGTTTCGAACAAACAGAGAAACGCTCAACTTGCCCCAGCCGTACCTATAGAATTTATTATGGAATGTTTTTTAGTTTTTTTCTTATGGTGTAGACTGACAAACGAGCAAGCGGCTCGCCTGATGGTAAGTGATCACCGCCGCCTATGGACATTTGCAACAGAACTTGCAAATGCGTTGACAGCCTTTAAAAGGGGAATTTTTGAAAGAGAGTGGGAGGAAGGAAAGAGGATAAAGGAAGCGGGAGGGGTAGGGAGGTTGCGGAAGGGGATGCAGTCATAGGTAGGGAGAGGAGTGAGTGAAGGAGGAAGGGACGGGAGGGGTTTGCGCCCCCGGCCACCTCATTTACCGGACGAAACGGGGAAGTGAAAACACTTCCACTTTACGCCGATTTTCTATGAGGTCGTGGTACTTATCCGATTCGAGCCGGCCCATTCAGCAGCGGGTGCAGCTGCGTGACTCTACCACCGTAAAAAGTTAGTTATAGGACTCTTGTAGAGTCCGCCTAGAGTACAACTGCATTTGCCAAATTATTCTAGCGCCAAACAATAACGTGTGAACACCACTGTGATCACTGGATCACTTAGAACTGTCTAAGGGAAATGTTGTCAGTTTCATTACTACTACTACGACATATTCCATATTAAAACTGTGGGTGATGAGGGCAGCACAGTACTAAGCGCGTTCTGTCTGCCACTGTTCATGAACAGGTCATAAGTTTTATGTTCATACAAAAAAGACTTACATAACACATTTACATATGATATATGTATGTAAATGTGTTATGTAAGTCTTACATAACACATTTACATAAATATATCTCAGCCCTTTGTCCCTACAAACGCCCAGATCCGGATCTGCAGTTTATACAAATATTTGCCCCGGGTGATAATCGAACCGTCAACCTGCGACGCCGAAGCCAATAGCTTATCATGGATCAATGGTCATCAAATATATAGTAAAAGACATGGACAAAATAAAGTAGAAAAAGACTCCTTTTAAGGGCTTGACCCTACTTAAAAAAATAATTTATCCCATTCACGAATATCTTTCCAGATTAACGAGAATGGCTATGATGTTGGATGCATAACTAGCTTGTGCCAACAGCTTTCATGTTTCCGAAGCTGTCGGCGCGATAAAAGCATAACGACCACGTACGGCGGGCACGCAAACAAACAACGGCGGGCAAACACTTGCAAACGGCGCGGGGCACAAGCAAAATTTTAATTCGCACCGCATCAGCAGAATTCTGTTTTATCCTACACTTGGCATTCTCGAGCAGTTATCAGAATATTTTACAACAATAGGTAAATGCAGTGCGGCAGAACTATTGAGTTCATTTTATTGGCAAGACGTTTTTATAAAAAAATTGCAACAGACTTCAAAAATAACCATCAAAGTCGGGTGATGATTGGCCGACAACGTACAAAAAAGCTTTAACATATCTTTAGTTAAAATTGTAGATAGCTTTCGCGCATTTACATTAGTTCTAAACTATAAAACTTATATATGGCCTCAAGTTGATGTTCCTATTATTTTGTCCTATCTTGACGATCAATGAAAAATGTCACGGTGGTAGAGCCACACAGCTGCCCCCGCTGCTGAATGGGCTGGCGCGAACCGGATTAGTACCACAACCTCACAGAAAATCGGCGTAAAGTGGAAGTGTTTTTGCTTCCACGTTTCGTCTGGTGAGTGGGGTGTCTGGTTTCCCATCCCCCTCCTTCCCCTTCCTATCTTTCCCTCTATCCCTCTCTCTTCATGCCTCTTTCAAAAATTCGCCTCCACCTACAGGCTAGTAACGCATTTATAACTTCTGCAAATGTCTATGGGCGGCGGTGATCACTTACCATCAGGTCAGCCGCTTGCTCGTTTGTTAGCTTAAAACATAAAAAAAATAAAATGTTATTTTGTAAACACTTAAAAAGTAATAATTTTACAACTTTTACTTATGTTTGCAACAGTAAAGAAGTCATCTCTCATCATACCCTCATATATTTTATTCAGATTAAAATAGTAAAATCATCGGGAATAAAAATAGAATTTCTCGAGCACAATAAAGTTAAGGACGACCGCTCGAACAACGAGCTGCCTCACTATTCTTAATACCTTTTAAAACGTGAGCAACATTTATTTCTTTCAGTATCTTAATTGTCTTTCTCTTTCTGCTGTGCTCTTCCAATTATAATTGTCTTTTATTTACGACAGCAGGTAATTTAAAACAGCACTTCATCTGGCAATTTTTGAAGACTGCATGTTATGACCTATAATCCAGAGACGTTTTTAAGGAAATTTAGTGACAATAGGAGCAAAGCCTAGTAAGCCACGAAAGCCATTAAAATTCAGAGCCGTACAGTATTTTGAAATAAACTAGTTTAGATTTGGTTGGCTCTGCGTAGGGCACTATCACTAGAGCAGTGATTCACAAAGTGGTCCAGGCCGGGCGGGATTGAGGTTAGATCCAATCTTCACATCTTTTGACTAGTTTTGAGAATATGTTAGAGATGTAGCAGTGGGGAATTCACCTCGACCAGTAAAATTTTGAAAGTGGTGTACGAAAAAAAATTTTGAGAGTTTTTAAACTATAGATATCAGATGTCCTATCCCTATGCCGAATGCCTATGTTTCTTTGTTGGATAAGGGCATTACGGGCCGATCACTCAATTGACTGAAAAATAAGATAATCCATGTGTCGGATGGGCATGTAAAAAGTTGGTCCCGACTTTTTGTCAACGCCATCAAGCGGTGGCTTGGAGACGTCGTTATTAAGAGGTCAGTTTAATATCACCGCCTCTGCGCTTTATCTCTCTCCGGTCGTATCGGTTATCCGTCCCATCAAGCTATGAGAGTAAAAGGAAGAATGAATGCACTTGTATCTGCGCAAACGCTTATGCACTATAATATATTATGCGCACTTGGTAGATCGGCCGCTGTGGCCGGAATCGGTCGGGAGGACATTATTATTATTACACTGGCAACATGACTTTCAACCGGTGAAATTTGAACTGCTTGTCGGTAGAACAACTCGCAATACAGTGGTACTGTGCCATTCAGACTCTAGAAAAGATAGTACCATTACACCCTACCGCTTCGTTGCGCTCGTTATTTAAAGTTTTCAGACGGTATATGCTTTTATTCAAAACTTCGCTGGAAACATTTCCCTTCTAACCAAAAAGAAGTTTCGGTCGTAATGCTGGTGTGAAGCATGCAGACAAGTTGACTCTTTACTAAAAAGAAGAAATGCCTTCAGGGATCTCACTGATTAGACAAAACGCAAGAAAGTAATACCTTTTTTCTATCTCGTACATACCCATAAGTCACGAAAACTTCCGTAAGTTAGCTTCTGTAGGACGTCTGGCCCTTGCAAAACTGTATGTAAGCTTTTAATCCTCTACCAATATTCCTTAACATTATAGTATAACAAATATTATACTAGGGTTATTATCTTGTATATAATGCCATGAGCTTATTTTATATCTGACGCGTGAAATGACGACTGGATATAAAGTAACATAACAACTCAATTAATATTCCGACTAATAACACATGTGCTCGCAATCTCGGCCGCCTTTATCATAATTCGTGCACAAAGCTTGGCTAAATTTACACAGTTCCCGAGTGTAACGTCCTTGAATTAATGGGGACATACAGATGTTTCATGTGGAAATAAAGTTTCTTTGCTAGGTTGGAAATATAAAGACGAATGTTTTTGTTCAGTATTAAATTGTGCTAGTAATTCTCAGTTCAGTTATTGTTACTAAAGTAAGTAAAGCTCTGACAGGTACCACATATTAAACTGGTAAGTTATAAGCAAAAACCCGGACACTGTAGCCAATGTCCGGACAGTTTTAATTTAACATACTCGAGCAACCCTAGTTCCATTCCTGGCGACAGCGCCAATAAATTTGTTAACTTATAATTGTTGTTTTTTTGTTTGTTCAACACGCTCAAAGGTCTTAAAACATCGTGAGAACGCACGATATATTTGCAATTCTTCAACACTAATAAATACACTTAGCGCGAGAGCACTTTTCGTAAGCAAATACTGGTTCATGTCGATTTCTGTAGCGATAAGTTAATTCGTGTGGAATTTTGTAAACTGCAGCGCTATCGGTGGCGACTTATAAAAACGGGGATGGCATAAAACTTTCTCCATGAATCATAAATATAGTACCGTAAAGACCCACTTTACTTTGACTAGCCAAATTAATCTAACACTACTTTAACACTGACTTCAAAAATAAATTTCATTACATATTACACAGCACGGACACGCAGCTGCACCCGCTGCTGAATGGGCCGGCTCGAACCGGATACGTTCCACGACCTCACAGAAAATCGGCATAAAGTGGAAGTGTTTTTGGCTCCTGCGTTTCGTCCGGTGAGCGAGGTGGTCGGTGGCCCATCCCCCTTCCTTTCCTTCCTCCCTCTCTCCCTCCCCGTCCTATCTCTTTCTTCATGCCCGAGGGGTCCTCCCTATTGCTCCTCCTCTTCCCTCCCTCTCACTCCTTCTACCTCTTCTTAAAAAATTCCCTCCTTAAAAGCTGGCAATGCATTTGCTAGTTCTATAAAGCTGCAAATGTCCATGGGCTGCGGTGATCGTTTACCATCAGGTGAACCGCTTGCTCATTTGTCAGCCTAAATAAAAAAAAAGCGGCAAAGTATATTCAAGGTTATCTTAACAAGGTTTCTTTAATAAACATATAAGAAATCACCCATCGTGTTCTAAATTGATTAATAAACACGTTTTGAATCTATTTACCGACATCGGTGTAGAGTTTCATCATCGCAATTAACTCTTACACAGACTAGACAAACATAATACATACTCTGCTCGTTTCCATCCTCACGCATATGAAACTCGCTGGACATTTTACTACGCCTCACGCTTTCAAGCCAACATGAGCTTAAAATACATCAACATTCAGATCAAAATAGAAACTTTACACATCAATCATAAAAGGATGGAATTGCATTGTGGCATTTGCAGCTCCGGCTCCGCTGCCGCGACGTAATTGACTCTAACGGAATAAGCACAATTTAAACTGACATAAGGAAATACGCGGCCACAGTCATATCAATGCCTACCGCTGCAGTATTAGCGATCTCGACAAACGATTGTATTCATCGCTTTCAACTGCCAGTGTCGATGACCGATAGTGGCCAGCACTCTCCGTCCCTGCGACCGGCCTGTTTGCGTTGTTTCGCTTATCACTTAGCACAGATCAGGCTGGAACGATTTAACACAACCGGCGTTATCGCCACGACAGAGTTGCAACTTTGAATATTGATCACGCCGAGTTCGACTGCTCACCTCGTTCCATGCGACGGCGTCGGAATCGAAAGTTTCTTATCTCGACACCCAAGTCTAAACAGTTACAAGTTTCGAGCATTGTTTTATATCATACTACGTATGAACTTCGTTATGGCTTTAATTAGTTACGCACTAAGTACATTGCCGCAAGCAATACCAATAAGTAATGGATACAGTGAAAATTAAAGGCAGAGAAATACGACTTTTATATTATGTAACGTTTTATATTACTACGCTCAACGTACATTTCCTATTCGATCTCAATTAGATCCCTGTATCTCCAAACTTCAAGGAGCAACTACAATAAAGTTGTACAGAACCATTGCAATATAAAAAGGATCTCTTGACAAATGGCAAAGATACATATAATATAGCGGAAGTGCAGAAAAAAGAATTTTGAGGTCAATTCTCAATGAAAAACTGAAAACACAAGCTTCTAATAAACACTCATAGTAATAGCCGGTCAATCCTATCGATTGATCAAGGTGTTAGCATGTTTGAATCGAAGTTTGTTTTATTTAATGGGCCTCCTACAAAGGATATTGGGGCGACGCCTACGCACAAACGATGGTGTAAACTTCTCGAATGTGCTAGAACGACGAATTCAATATTAACACCGCAGGAAATGTCTTTAAGTCCTGGTGTGAACGTTCATATTGCGTTATTTATCGGCCGTAAATTGGAATTGTGTATTCGGAATATGCGTGATGAGATTCCGTATCGCCGTATTAACATTCAAATTGTTTGAGTAAAGATGTGACATGTGGTCTTTCAATGAATGTATATTTAAAAGGGTTACGTGAAAAAGTCGTTGAAAACTCAACTCGGTATGTCAAATGATTATTAAAGTATGTTTCAAGTTTATTTATTTGACAATCGAAATTGAAACTCTTTTAGGTATTTTTTAAATCTTTTTCTTTTTAAACGTAGAAATTAACTTTTTTTACAAAAATACAAAACATCAACTTGAATGTTAAATTGTCAAAACAACAAAAAAGCTAATTAAAATAGTATTTATAAAGACAAATAATAAGAAATAATTCGTTTTACGCAATTTAAAGACAAGTTTATTTTTCAAAAGCTTATGTATTAAAAATATTATACAGCCAGTTATACAAATTTAACCGCATTACATAAAATAACAAGTTTGAAAGTTAACAACGTACTTTTATCAAGGTACACAGACCATAATTGCATTTAGTTTGTCTGTTTCTGACATTGTAGTATTGTTAATGTGAATATACATCCATACATGTATTAAAATACCAAGTGGAAATTAAAAGTAAGAGTACAAAGTCTTTCTTCGCCTATTCAGGTATAAGTAAATAAATCAACTTTCCCATATATGCCTCACACAAGAGCAGATCGAACATAGTCCGTTATTATTTTAATTAATGTTATTTTTTAATTAATATATAAACATAGCATGTATCGATTTTTGACATTTGTTCAGCCACTCTCCAGCATTTAGCTAACAAACACGCGTTATTTTACTACAATATGGATATAGATGATTCATGAACGCTTTTGAAACTTTTTAAACGCCATCACAACTAAAATAATATAACTCCAAATCTGCTGACGCTTAACTGTTCCCTGATAAATTATCAATTTCGGAGTAATCAATCATGATGGAAGCGACAGACGGATCGCTTTGAAATGGCGCCGTGATAATTTTCTCTCCGATGCCTCACGCTATCACGTATTATGATAATCCTTTGTTATCAACGAACCCTCGTTGACTACGAGTCAATAGCTTCAATATTAAACACAAACGTTAAACTAAGCCGGGTTATATAATTAGAATATGGAACTAGATATATGCGAATGTTTACATCTTATTTATCTTAAACTAGTATCTCAATATACAACTCGTTATTTTTCTTTACCCTGTACGTGCACTATTTCAAAATTGTTTCGTGCCCTTTGCGGTGAATCTCTTCTGCTTTTTTTAAAATAACAGCCTATAGCGATTTCTCTCAATTCACTTGAAGATATTTCATGCAACAAAAATGTAAGTCGTATACATTAAAAAGAAAAAATGCAAAAACGACACGGCGAATCAAAATGTTAACTTCTGAATCGGTCGTCAGATGGCGCAGTTATTGAAAATTCAGCCTTAAAGTAACTTGCGTTTAACGCAAAATGGGGGAGCACCGATGCGATTGCGACATCGTGCCCACATTCATAGTGGTACCCTATTTAGAGCGCTTAACTAATCAACTGTATCCAATTCCCCTCGTCAGCTCAATTGCTCTTAATACTGGGATTGTTCATGACCGAAATGCGATGCGAAATTTTTTAATTGTCGGTGGCCCGGAGCCGGCGCGGGTGCGTTGAACGTAATTAATTGCTCTGGCCGACGTGTGGCCCGTTCGCAGTCATGATATTTTCGCCATATGAAATTTATTTGCACAAAAACCCCGCGGAGGGACCGACCTCCGTGTTGAATATTAACGAAATAATTGCGGCTTTTTGTTCACTACTTTCTTAAGACGTCGCCTTCTGGGAACGCTCGTTGATACATCATTCATAACCTCACGCCCTCATTCCCAGTTCCATAAAGGGTAAAGTGGTTCCCGTAAATGACATTAAATGTTTACGACCAACGTTCAATTTATTGTATATTTTTGCTCTAAGCCTGAAATAATGTTACTACGGTAATTTAGGGCATTCTTTGATTCGCGAAATAGAAAACGCTATGTTGTTCAAATAAATACACGAATACGTTACGTACTAGGTTTTCCTATTTGATTTTGAGGAATCCCTTAGTGTATCGAAATATTGTATCAACCTTCAATGTCGAATTACAACGAAACTAGTATGAGACCGCTAGTATCTGGCAATAAACTCTTCTTCTTTAAAAAAAGAATCACCAGATCGCTCTTATATTGTCCGAGATATCACGCAATAAACACACAATAAAAAATCTCTTCTTTCTTATAGTCTGCTAAAAATGGAAACTTTTTATTTTTTATATTTATATAACTAATTTTATACGTAACGACACTAGAATCTTGAGCTAGAAGTTTGAAGTGGGATGACGCTTTTGCAGAATCCGCCAATGGTAATAATTAGTTGTAAGTAGCAGAACGTCTTGGTAGAACGTGTGGGGCACCACGCCCCTTGGCACTACCACCAATTCTATCGCCACGCAATAGCGTGTAAGTCTTACTGTATCTGGTTTGAAGGGCAATGTTACAATCGTAATTACTAGATATTTTTATATTTTAGTTTTTAAAAATCGCTGTCGTAAGATAGAAACAACTTGTGTTACATAAGTTTTACGCGGACTAACACTCAGATCCGAAACAAATATCGGTAGTTCGTACAAATATTTGCTCCGGGTAGAAATCGAGCCCACGACCTGTGAGGCCGAAACCAATAGCATTTGCGCCAAACGATCATCAATACCTTATAACCTTAACCTTAAATTCTAGGTGACGTTCGCAAGGCGCGTTCTTCGTGCCATTGGATTATAACAGGCAGGCGTTGGCTTACCATTAGACGGACGAATCATTACATCACTCTATTTCCTAAACATAAAACAGATTCAATCATACCACCACCAAGAAGTAGTATATATTGGAACCACTGTATACTGGTTCATACGGTAATATTGTTAGCGTAGTTACTATTTATTTAGTAACAGGTGAATGAAACATAGAGTTAAGTAGTTTTTATGACTTTCTCGTCCCATCACTTTACTTCTAAAAAATACTGCGCCTTCTATCTAATAATGTTTATGAATACTTATGCCAATTTGTTTTTCCTCATTCATCCAGTTGTATTTATCATTTTGTCTTTATAGACCTTAGTTCTCTAAAGAATTAATTACCGAGAAGAGGGCAATAGATTCTAATTAGTGTCAGTTTATCAAAATCCTCCTCTTTGCCTTTTTAAATTGTTGACCAATTAATTTCATTAAGACATTCTTTTCGACGCGACCGTCATTTTCGATAACAACTAAGGCATTTTTGAAATGTTTCAATGTTCTCTGTTTGTTTTCAAGGGTCTCAGGTTTGTGAGCGGAATTTTAATTAAAGAAATCTATAGTTTCTTTTGAAACCGTTTTTTTATCTCCAACAGAAACAAAGGTATTAAAAATATTGGTGATTTTTTTAGTTGCAAAATTCATGTATCAAAATCAATGTTAAGTATATTTTCAATACTACTATATTTTCTCAAGTAACTTCAATATGTATGGTGCAACCTTTTTATTGAACGAATAAAATTTATTCACCCTGGCAAAATTATCTAAACTAATAAAAAAGGTTTCATTGCCTCTAATGCCGAAAATAAGTTTCGGTTTCACCATCACTCCTTGTTTAATTTGTTTTTTTATTTTGATATTTTGTTTGTATAAGTAATAAATTAAATAAATGTGTTCTGGGGTCAAATGATTAGGTGTGTGAGTTTAATTGTTTCATAACTGTAAAACCCCTCAACCGTTTTAGAAATACGTGGTCATTTGTAATGCTATAGGGTGGGCCAAAAATTTTGGCCAAAAAGTTTGAGCAAACGGGATCGACAAACAAACTGGGCGACCACGTTCAAGAAGAAGCGAAGTGAACATTCGGAAGGTTGAAATTTCTGTAAGGGACGATTTATTTATTTTAGATTATTACGAAGTTTGGGTCGTAAGCGGTCAAACTTTTTAACCCAAGCTTTAATTAAATTAACACTTGGACACTCACTTACACGTTGTAATCCGTATTCAACTCT
>DWHO01004272.1:0-11214 GCA_018247575.1 Eurytides lysithous rurik
AGGGGGAGGAGCGGGAACAAGAGTGAGAGAAGGAATGAGGGGAGGGAGGGGATGGGCCACCGGCCACCTCACTCACCGGTTGATTCTACAAAGTACTGTAAGTAAAGCAGCGAAAGCTTGTGGAGCTTCCTGGCCAGCCGCGGACGTCTGGCCCTGCCTATGAAAATATGAAACTCCTAAGTTTCATATTTTCACAATAGACTTCGATACAAAAATGTCTTCCAAATTCCAAATTCATACAATCCAGTAAGCACTGATAATCAACTTTCTTTTTTTAATTTTTTGCTGTTTTACTTACAGTACTTTTTACAAACATGATATGGTCAGGAGGTTGATTTTAAGTCGTCAAAGAGTTTTGTCTAAAAAAAGCTTGAAAGGTTCAGTTCGTGAACGCTAAAATCTAATTACGCATAATTTTTGTTTCAGATTGTAGTTAGTTAGTTTTCCCAATAAATTATTTATTGAAAATCGATTGAAGAGATTGTGCATTTTTTTTTAAATAACTAGTGACCGGCCTTATAATAAATAATGCGGCCACGGCCTATAATCCGGCCCTATGAATAAACAATAAAACAAATCTTTGTAGCAGTTGTTTTATTAGTGTGCGTCAACAAGTTACAAAAACTATAGAAATACTTTATTTATCTGTTGTTCCCTATTTTCGACATGTCTGATAATATTCAGAATATATGTAATAATACTAAAGGTATTATGTTGCATCAAAATATAACATCACATTTCTGTGTATATTTTTTTGTAAGTTACAGTGAGGTTTAGATTCCTATATATCATTATTAATATTACTTTAAAGCATAATTCAATAAAATTTTTAATACATGTATCACATCTAAACTGTGTAAAACTTAAATTTTACGACACAATTGTTTGCTTAAATAAGACAGTTGTTTAAGTTAACCCCACAAAGGATTTAACAAGGAAATATAAATTTGATGAATTGTTAATATTTTTTTATTTTACCTATTAAATCAATATATATACTTTTGTGACTATGAATTTATTATTCAAAATTAAATACTGCCAAATTATTTAATTGTAATGAATAGGAAATGTATTTTTTTTCAATAAATATTTAAAAAAAATATATTCCCAAGGCAATGTAGTTTTATAAAAAGTTACAGTTTATCATTGTATGTACTACACTTTGTAATGGAAAATGTGTAAATTATTGGGACTTTAGACTTATAAAGTATTTTATACAATATTGTAAACAAATCAAATAAAGTTACAGATATAATGTTAAATTTTTACAAATTTGACAGTTAAAGTTTTTTTTATCAATACATTATAAAGCACTTGCTAGAATTTCTAACGGCTTATAAAAATGTATAAAAATGCATTATTATTATAATGTTATATAGTTATATGAACAGTAAAACTGCTTAAGATAATATTAGTTTACATTTAATTACAGAATCAATTCCCAAATAAATAACATTACATTCATTTTCTATGAAATTAGAACTATGGTACTCTACCATATTTATATAAAACTAAGGACATATAGATGGTGTTAGGGGCTAAATCTATGTTTGTCTAAAGCATTAACCAGCCAGGAGTTTAGAATTTTATTCTCCTTTTTTTTAACCCGAATTAGCATTCAACTGAAATGACATTGAGGATAGGAGTCACTTGGATTTAGAACAATAGTTCAAAGAACAAAAATAATAGCATAAAATAAAAGCGTAGGGATAAAACGAAATTTAATTGCGAATTTATACAAAAATTTATTGACTATAAATGTTTGAGTAAGCACTGATATGACAGTAAAAAATATACAATTAGATTTCTGGCAAAAAAAAAACAGCAAAAATAATAATACCATATCTGTAAGCTGCATATTAAAACATTTCTTATAGAATTGTGTCTAGATGAAACTTAATTTGTTTGTATTCAGTTCAATTTTTGTTGTTACTTAGGGCTTACTAAGTTCCTCTGTGATTATATCCAGGTAGTGGTTGGTGAACACCGCCTTGTTGTGCATCACATAGCGCAATAGAGTACCGGATATTATTGTCAGCTCTCTGGTGACGACTGAGAGACCGACGGGGATTTGACGGGAACCGCCGGCGCACACTAGTATCATCTTGAAGAACTCTAATATTCTTTGACCTGAAATGACAGTTGAGAAGAATTTGTCGTTGCATAGCTACTTGCATTGGCTGCATAGATATTCACATAATACACAGTTTATGTCGTCATTAAAAGAATCTGTCTTTCATTGTCAGTTTGAAAGATTGATGGCTTCTGTGTATATTTTGGTAGAGTATATTATATCTCTGGGTTATGGTGGGCAGAGAGCCACATAGTTTGGTATTTTTTGTGAGTTCAAAACATTTGAGTGGTACGGTGTTGTCACGAGCAAGGCAACATCTCAAAGAGATGTTATTAAAATGTTACTTTTCTACATGAAACCGGAAAAGTAAAAAACCGATCCATCTCTATGCGACGTATAATGATATATCTCTAATCACAATGTATATTAATACTTGATAATATTCCTAGGATACTCTGCAAGTCCCACAACTTGCTAAAAGTAGTTGTTTAAATGTTGATGATACAACATCAAGTTCAGGGGTAGAGAGGTTGTCAATAACTCGCAGTAACATTCAACAGGAAATTAACTTAATTATATTAAATGGAATACTTACGAACAATCTGTCTCACTTTATGCTCCGGGTCACCAAGGGCAATGATTTGGGTCCTAATAAGTTCCTTTGTATCCGCATTAAGTAATTCTTGATTGAGGCCCTCCAGTATGTTGTTGGTAAAAACTATTACCTCCTCAGCCACAGAGGGCAATATCGATTTCAATTCTCTGTAAATAAAAATGAAATTCAAATCATCACCTTTCAATCTAAATAGGGTTAATAGATCAATTTGTGAATGGGGAAAATGTTTTGTATGGTAATTGGATAATAGATTAGATCTGAGCTCTGGTGTAGCTTATTGTATGGGCACTTTTAATTCAACATACTCATACAATCCTCTTCATAGTACTAATGAATGAGTTAATTCGGGAAAAACGCCAAAGGTAACCTAGATGTCTGAGAAATTATAGAAAAATTATATTTCTTATATATCTTAAGACCAACAATCCGCAAAGAAATTAAAAGAAAGAAAAATTTATTTAAGAAGAATTTCAAAAGGCTTACACTTACATGTCGTTAGAGGTGTTGTCCAATATGATTGTGACTTTCTCCTTGAGCTGTTGTTTTTGAGCTGCCGAAGAAGCATCAGTTCCACAGGAGGGACTGACCAGCATTATCGAAGCGACACAGATCAGTCGGTAGACTTGGGCGCCGAGGTCGGTGAAACGCGATGAGTCCAATGCCATAGTCTGTGAAGGGAATTGAAGTGTGTCAATCATTTGTAAAGTTAGCAATGTCAATAGGATTAGGACCAGAAAAGGAATAGGACACTTGCCTGTAAATGTTCACTATCATTATCATGGCTAGTTATTATACAGTAACTTCTTCAGTGTTACACTAATAAAGACATATTTTAGATCTCTAATTAAGATCACAGTGCAGTTTAAGCAGTCTTTAAATTGTGTACTTTAAAAAATATGTTACCTACTATACTGGGTGAAAATTCGTATAGATGTTTATTACCTCTGGATAGTCTTTAGAGTTGTCCCACTCAAGGAGTTCTAAATAGGCTTTGGCTAATGTCTGCGCTGTTACGTTTCTAATTACGTTGGCGTCGGTGACTGGTATGCTTAGGCCAGTCTTGTCGATGTGCCGTCCTAACCATTCCTTGGTGTGCTGAAGACCATCTGCGAATGAAAAATTAGGAATAATAAAATAATGTTTTTCTTGCCACAGCCAAGAGCCTTTATAGGTAGGGTTTTGGCCATAGCAATCAAAATATCTTTATCTTTACTACCTCCCTTAGTTTATTTTATAATTTGTAAATAATAATATATATAATATGAAAAGATCTTTGAACAACTATAGGATTAATACCGGTTGATGGGTTCTGCCTTCGTACCATGGACAAACCAAGAGCTTGATTTATACCTGCATGGCTGGTAATCTACTATCGTGCGTTTTTTTACGTTATTTTCTGTCAGGCATAACTGCCGTGCACTATCTGTTGACACCAGCGGTACACCTGAGTCGATGCAATATAAACCTTCTGGTGTATGGGGCCTACCTTGCAGCAAAGCAATCGTAAGACCTTGATGTTGCAGATCCACCATGTGGGTAGAGGCGATTGCTTAGTAAGGTTTACCCCTAGCCAATGATAGACGGCATAAATAAGAAACTGGAACTGCCGTTGATTAAATTACTTATTCACTGAGTACATGTAATAAAGTTATTAAAAACAAATTGTGAACAAGCCCATAGAATGAATTATCTAGCTTAGGTTGTATTACTATTTATTGATATGTTGTATTTTTGTAGCAGTAAGTTGTTTGTTGTTTCCATGAGGATGGCATGTTCAAATTTTGAACAAATCTTCTTTATATAAATAAAGAAAAATAAAATAAAACCCAGAGTTACCTGCCAGTTACAGTTCTGATCCAATGAACTGGTAGTTTTTATAATCATTGAGAAATTGAAATAAACATACATGGATTAAAGAACTCACTCTATTAAAGTGATTAGTAGGTACTAACCCTCAGTCACTTTCAGTAGTTCGTCAAATTTTGCTCTCTCGTATTGCACACTCTCCTTTTGGACATGTGGCCTTATCATGGCTATCAATGTGTTCGCCAAATCCAATTTCAAAATTTCCAGAGTCTCCAAAATAGCTCTAAAAATGTCTACCTGTAAGATGTACTTATGTTATTTGACCGCACTTATTTTTCTTATGACGAAATAATTACGATACTTGAAATAAGTAGTTTCACAAGTAACACTTTTGTAATGAATGATGCAAATGACTTTTGTTAGAGCAATGCCAAAGCAGTGGCTAAAACTATAAATTGCAAAGGATGTTTATATAATTGATATAAATATCCTTTTTAAGGTAATTGCAATAAAAACTTAATAAATATATAGATAAAAATCCATGTAAATAAATGTCTTCTTGAAATGTTAGTGAAAGTTTTGTCTTTTACCAATTCAAACAATCTAAGTAGACTTGTTAATTTTGTTCCTGTAGATTTATAAAATGTTACTGATTACACAAAATACAGGGTTTTTTCTTTAGAAATAACTTACAGTGTCAGCAAATTTCATTATGTTCTGTATCATTTCATCTCTCGCTGGTGCAGCCAACTTGGCCATTAAATTCACAACGAAATTGGCATACTTTTGAAAGTCAAGGCTGTTGTTCTCCGCTTGTTGTTTAATAAAGTCACGATCAAGGACCTCTTCTATCATATCTCTTACGCGCGTGTGTCTAGGTAGAAGTATCGAGAATAATCCCTGTAATAAATTAATAATAGGTCTAATTTTTTTGTTCAGTAATAATATCTATGGTTGACTGATTAAAAATGCCTTATATCATTAAGTCCTCCCCCAGGGATTCGAATTTACGGTTTGTGCAATAAAATGTGATTAAGTAAAAAAAATTAAAATGGCTTTTGGAACATCATGACTTCTTTGTAACCTACCTACTATACCTTAGTCTTAGATAATCCATAGTCTCACAGGAGAATGTAAATCAAAAATGAGAATAGAATGCATGGCTGTTGTCTTATCTTTAAAAAAGGTTTAGTAGTTCTTGAGATATCTTTCAAATATGGCAGGACAACATTTGCTGGGTTAGGGTATTACAATTTCAATTAATTTTGTACATGTTTGTAAAACACAATATATACATAAAGCCTTTGTAGAAATGAGCAAATAAGAAATATTTTATAATTTTTATTCTTTCAAAATTCTCAAAACTATAAACATCTTCCAGTAGCATACATCATACCAAAATTAAATAACTGAAAAAGGTAAATGGTAACCTGGGTCATTTACCTTACGAAAATTGATGTTGTATGGTAGAATAGGAAGTAGAAATATTGGAATTAAAAAAATTTTGTAAATTATTTTAAAATAAGAAAATTTGCTATATTATGATTTGCTATATTTTGGATGCAATCCTGTTTTTTTTTATTGTAAAAACATTTAAAGTTTGTAAATATCATGAATGTATTAATGTTAAATTGATGTAGTATTTAAATAAACAATAAAAAATAAAAGATACAGTATCCTTTGTGATGTTAAACAAAGAATGATGATGTCATGATTGTTTCCGAGTGCATGTTACAATGACTCAAGGTTTTTATACCTGTTTCACATCTTCAAGCAAAACAAGGGCCTGTTTATATTCTGGTGGATCTGAGTTTAATTGCTCCCTTAGTACATCAAAATATGCTCGGTGCATGGTTTCTTTTACTAATTTTTGGTAGCTGAAATCCAATAAACATTTTAAGTTAATTAGGGTTTATTCAGGTACATAATTTTTTTTATCAATTTTTTAAATTTACCAGTTATTAATTACAAACAATGTAAAGATATGCATCAGCAACAATAAAATTATTTAAGAATTTTAATGTACTGTTTGCTATGCACAGAGGGATATTTCACATTCATGAACTGACAAGTAACTTGTAAATAAATAGTTAGCATATAAACAACTAAATTGAGGATTTTATAAAATTTTAGTTTTTGTCAAAATTGTGAGATTTGGCTATATTAAATATATAGTTAAGGCTTCCAAAGTGACAAAAATTTGATTCAAAATATGAAACTGAACTGAAAAGTTTAGTCTTATATTTTTTAAACAAATTACTAATAAACATTAAAACAATTTTTTCCTTTGTTACATTTTATATCCCTCCAGGGTCAAAACCATATTTTTCATACTATTCTTAATAAACCCAACCCAAGTAAAGGCAGGCAAACTTTTGCTTTTATGCAAGAATAATCATCATAGATTCAGGACACTACAGCATTGTATTGAGAAATAAGATCTAGTGATGTAAAGAATAAAAAATCGGCCAATATAGCCAATAATTTTGGTGATAATTTGGTGGACATTTTTTGTTATGATTTAGAAATGTTATTCTTTTCCCTATTTAATTCAAAGATTATTTTAAATATGAATAATATTTAACAAACAAATAAAGAACTATAAATAATGTGTGATAAAAAATGTGACATACCTGTTGTCTGGTGGTTCAAAAGGCTCCAACTTGAAGTCTTGATCAACAGCAATCTCATGGGCTAGAGCCATGTTTTGCATACCATGTGCAGCTTTCATCACATCTTCAAGTGTTACAAATTGGGGGGGTGATGCACCAGTAATCGTAGACCCCCTGACTCTAAACTGTAGTATTTCATTGTTATAATAGCTGTGGCCACTAAAAATATATGTAAAAAGAAGGCAATTAAATAATTATTTAGTGATGAGTCTTAATTAGCACATTAATCAACTTTGAATTTACAAAACTTTTACGGATAGCTAGGCCGATAGCTAAAGAAAGTTTTGAAAACTAGAACAGTTATAAATAGATTGAAATACGTTTTTAAATAGAAAAGTTCATAGTGTATTACCAAACAATGTTTCATAATAAGAAGAGAAGAACAAAAAGGACTGACCTCGATCTGGAACCCGTTGGTATGGGTTGGGATGGTGTACTCGTGTTACTCTCTCCTTTATCTGGATTCTGAGAGTCTGAGCCGTCACGTCCGTCACGGTCACTCATCTTGGAATACGAATATCAACTAACCCAAGCACGGTATTAAACCTTTTTTCAACCCATATAAGGCAGACAAGTCAACAACAAGAAGTTGAAAACTTCATATCATTTGGAAGCGGAACCACCTTGAGTCATAACATAACCTTTCTTAGATAACAAAGAAATCCAATATTCATGTAATATTTGTTCTAAATGCAGGTTTAATATAAACATTGGATGTTTTTGGTCTTTGTATATATTTTTTGTATCACAGACTTGCAGTTAGGTTTTTAAAATTGTTTTCATTCTCTTGTCAATTTGGTTACTTTGCGTCAAAACATTTCAAATTGCTTTGTAGTGTTAACATTACAAGTGTTATTTCTATATCGTCAAATAGATTTAACTTGATGTTTTTTTAAATATTTTTACAAACATTATATAGATGAAACTTTTCAGATATTTTGCTTATAATTTTATCATTTAAATACATATAGTGGGTAACTGTGCTCACGAGACAGACCGATGAGTTTTCTTCTAACTCTTCTTCATATTGTAATTAACCTGGATTAGTCATTAAAGTAGCTATTGTGATTATTTATGTTGTTCAGTTTATGCAGATTCATCTTATAGTATTAACTTTGAAGAGAGATACCTAGTGGGAATTAGAAATAAGGTTATCGTTTGTAAACAGACCTATTGTCTGTAAGTAGAAGACAACCTAGAATTAAGAAATTATTGTATACATTAGAATAAGACACCTGTTGTTATCTTTCTAGATAAAAGCCTGTATTATGAAAAATAATATACTTCAAGTGAACGGACTCTAGTGAACGGTCCTCTGTATTGTTTTTTTAAAAGCCGCCTCTTCGTGTCCTCAACTTACTAGAGTTTAATTAATTTTTGGTAAGTGTATTTGTATTAATTTTTTATAATTTATCCTTAATTAGTAATAACTTTATACCATCTTAGTTATCAAATGTTCATATTTCTTAATTTCAATGATGTCTTTCTTCTTAATAATGCATCGCAATACATTCTTGTCTTGAACTATTGTTCTAGTACTCAGGTTCAAGTTAAGTCGATCAGAAATTTGTTCGTGATCTTTTTTATTATGGCGTAATAGATTATTTTTTGTAAAGTTAGTGCTTATTTTTTTATGGGGTAGACTGACAAAGGAATAAGCGGCATACCTGATGGCAAGCGATCACCGGCGCCCATGGACATTGGACACACATTTGGCCACATTGGACATTTGCAACAAAACCGAACTTGCAAAGCTGTTGCTAGCTTTAAATGGGGAGGGGAAGAATTGTTGAAAGAGGCAGGACGTGTGAGAGGGAAGGAGGAGGATACAGGGAGAGGATAGGAGAAAAGGGGGCGGAAAGAGGCGAGAGGAGTGAGGAAGGGATTTGTTGGAGGCTGAGGTAGGGAGGGGAGTGAGGGGGAGGATGGATATGCTGAATGGGCCGGCTCGAATCGGATATACATTTTTGAACTCTGAAAATGAAAGAGGAAGGGAAGTGGGGGGGATCGACCACCAGTCACCTTACTTACCAGACGAAGCGCGTATGCTAAAACACTTCCACTTCGTGAACCGTAAGTACCTACGTAACCGGATAAGTCCTCGTGGTACTTATCCATCGAGTTCGAGCCAGCCCATTCAGCAGCGGGAGCAAATGTTGTTTATTCTAAGATTTAAAAAAAATAAACAAATCTTAAACTTCACTGACATTATTTTTTAACACTTTATTTTATAACACAGTGTTGCGTCACATATCATATATACGGTATTACAACACGTACAATATACCTATCACCTTTCCTCCCTGTCTGTCCTTTCTTCTTCCCTCGTTCTATAAGTTCTGACCTAAAAGGTTGGCAAAGCATTTGCAACTTCCATGTAAATCCATGCCTTGTCCATGAGCAGCGGTGATCGTTTACCATCAGATGAACCGTTAACTCGTTTGCCTCCTATTCCATTAAAAAAAAGGAAGCTAACTCTATTAACTAACTCAGTGTTATGCTAGGGTAAGTTTAAAGTTTGCAGCACACGTGTGTAACTTTTTTGTTCTGTGCTGCGTATTAAAGATGGACAGTTTTAAACTTTGCTCGATTCTGTATTGCAGTGGTCATCCAGTAATATAAGATGGATGTTATGTATCCTTTTTTGTAATTTCTATCAGCGGAATTATAAGGAAAATTCATGGGTCCTGGCACAACATTTGGATGCACAAACATGTATTATATTTGTGCATCCAAATGTCATAGTTAATCTTGACTGGTGTAAATTTTAATTATTTATTTTTTAGGCCATTGCAGAAACTGTTTACAATCTCTTGAGACTTTGATCAGCTTTTTTGAAAAGACAATGTTATTTAAGACTGCAAATACTTAAATATACTTATAAATAAGTAAATGAAAAATAGTTAACGTAATTCAGTAATATATATAGTTAATGTAAGAAAATACAGTGAGTGAGTTAACACAGGTCGATTATTGTACTGTCACTGTCACTGTTAGTTGTTGTATTCGATTGTTTTTTCTGTACTATTTGTTATGTTTTAGATGTTGGACCTGTGATGATAGTTGTATGGCATGAACAAATTGATGCTAAAATAGCACAGGTTTTAAAATAATAATTTATATTCTTGCCTAATATTCAACTATTAAATCCGACCTTTAGTAATCTAGCAGAAAGATGTAAGCGGTAATAAAATACGTTTCAGCATAAAGTAATTCTGTCGTAAAAAACAAAAATTAAAGAAACGCAAAAGTCGAGGAGGCAATTTAACTTCCGTTCTGACAGAACTAGCAACTAATTTGCCTGTGCAAACGTATTGCCTCTCCATTCGCCAGGAGTCCTGTGAGAAGATTACTTTTCAACTGTTTATTTCGTTCTTAAATAATGTTTGGGAAATATTTTTTATTCGACCATGTGTTAGCTTGTTTTTATTAAAAATTATATGAGGCATTTCTGTGGTATTTTGACGTCAGTTTTGTTGAAAATAAAGTATGTCCATTGATTAAAACTATTAGCTGTTACAGAGTCCACGTGTGAAATATTTTTATATAATAAAATTTAAATTCTTGAATAATATAACACTTTAAAAATCATTTAATGGTTATTTAAAAGTGATTATCGAGAACCAGTTTATGATCTTAGTTTTACTCGCTTTTGGTGGTCAAAGGTCTGCCCCACCTTTGGTAGGGTTGTTTACAGTGGAGTATAAAAGAGCTTGAGCTGACATTGCAGGAAATCCTTTTTAGCTTGCGAGACTGGATATGGAATGTTACGCTGCCTCCTTGTCGGTGATATAGGTTCAGTGAACAATATTGAGATGTATTATTATTATTTTTATTGATGTATTATTATTAGTGGATAAGTGGTTAATACTAGCAAAATAAGCAATAATAAAGTGAATAAATAGACAAGGCATTTAGCGTCTACAAAGAACTGCTATACATGTTTGTCTTTAATTAATCAATTCAAAAATGTAAGTTAGATAATTTCTTTAAAAAAAAAACTAGGTTATAGGCGTATTTATCACTTTTAGTTTTATGTACCGTAT
>DWHO01004273.1:0-11214 GCA_018247575.1 Eurytides lysithous rurik
GAAGGGGTTGGGCCACCGGCCACCTCACTCACCGGACGAAACGCGGAAGAAAAAACACTTCCACTTTACGCCGATTTTATGTGAGGTCATGATACTTATCCGGCTCGAGCCGGGCCATACAGCGGATAGCAGCGGGAACAGCTGCGTGGCTTTACCACCGTAAGGCTTACTCGTATCTTTATTGAATTTTATACACTTATTAAGATAAGAGAGATTACCTACGACAAATGTTTTTGAAAAATATCGTTTCTTCTTAATCCATTAATTCAAGTAATTCAGAAATTTTGAAAGTTTTTTTTATAAAGTAGGCAATCGAGAAAGCGATTCACCTAATGACAATGACCAGCACTACCCATGCATTCGCAAACTTGTAATCGACGTTGATAATGTTTTAAAACGTTATTGTACCGGTTAGATATTTTTGCAAGGGAATTTAGTAAAACAATAAACAGATGGATCACTTAATGTTAAAAGGCCAACCTTTAAATAGACGATTAACCTTACTCATTAGACAAAATTGGAAATAGTGTTTTGCTTTTGTCTTCTATAAAGCCATGGTACATCGAAAAACCTGCTTATTCGGACTACAACGGAAGCTACTGATGGACTGCAACGGAGATACTTTCACAGCATTACGTTGAATGTAATGTTTGCAGTAAGAAAACCGTTACAAGTTCCTTCGAAGAAACGAGAACTATTTCAATTGAACCTTGAAGTATTGTTGGGAATACTACTAATATTGTAAAATGTTTATATAACACGTCACCTAAAATTATGTGTAATATTTGGGATAGCACAATGGAGAATTTGATGACCCATTCGGCGCAGTTTTTGAGCTATTGGCTTCGGCGTCGCAGGTCGTGGGTTCGATTCCCACTCGGGACAAATATTTGTATTAACTACAGATAATTGTTCTGGATCTGGGCGTTTGTGCGTGCGAAATTTATGTATGTAAATCACCCCTATAACACTAGATATTACGATAAACAACAGGGACAGCGTTTTTTTAAATCCCAAAAACTAAAAGGATAAATATGACTTATTTGTAGGATTTTGCTGATATTGCCACAGCATTGCCGGGTTGGAATACCTGCCGAGCAGTGGTGTAAGAACTATTGTTTTGGTTTGAAAGGCGTAATTATTGCACAGAGATACGGACTTTTTTTTTATTTATAGGATATATAAATTATAAAAATCTTAAAGATAACTTTCAATACCTCTCATTACATGATGAGAAAATACTTCGATCTTCTTCTAATCTGAAGATTACAATTCCGAAACATAGTACTAGCTTCTTCGGTTAATCTTTTACTGTTCAGGCTACACTACTCTGGAATTCCTTGCCTGAAGACTTCCGTTGGGCTTCTAATAAGGCCTCGTTTAAGCACTTGCTTCAAAATTATTATTTAAGTTGATTTTAATGGACTTGTACTGTTGATGTTATTATCGGTTCTAATAATTATTTATGAAATATGTGTATATATGAATACGTATTTATTTATTTTATTGATTATATCGACACTGGAAAGCAGAAACGTCACGAAAACGACGTCATAAATGACACATGGAGAATTTTTTTTTTAATTACATCGTTAAAATCAGTAAATTAACCGCGTCTTTCGGTGTATGTCTGGTGATTAATTTTGGTTTCGCTGGTTACTATGGTTACTATGGTTATGCTTTCTAGCGTCGATGTATTGTTGTATTATATATAAATTATTATCTGTAATAGTTTTCTATTATTAAGTATGGTTCTATGTATTTATGTTATTAATATTTGTAACGTTACACCTATCACAAATTCTCACCACACCCGGGTTGATTGGGGGAGAATACCTAAAGGCATTAAGTCCGCTCTTTGTAATATCTTATTTTGTAAGGTGTTTATAATAAAGAACGGATAAATAAATATCGGCCACGGCGGTCCGTCTAAAAGTTCCTTCTCTTGCGTTGAATGAACATGTTCCAGTGCATAAGTCCTTGTGCTGGCACAAGTGCACTCACTCTTGATTTACTGGTATAGCCCGACACAACCTAAGAGGGACGGGGGAGACTAGACGCGGAGGCGGAGACATTAAACAGACCTCATGTTGATGACTACCCAAGTCACCGCTAGATGGTGTCGATATGTAATCGTAACCGATTTTTTTTCATGTCCATCCGACTTAGGGGTTACCTTTATCCGCCTTTCAGACGGTCGGGTGATTAGACCGCAATACCTAATCAACAACAAAATAAAGCTATTGCCCGCCACGACATGTGATCCTACCGGTATTTAAATAAATTGAAAAACATCAAAACTTGTTTACGGATTTAATAAAATTAACTATTGCATCTAGGTAAAATATCAGTAGGTATATCCCAAATTGACGCACATTCCAGCCATTGTCGGTTCATTGCGCCTTGTTATTAGTAATTCAAACGAAATGCTCAGTCGACGCCCCGTACGTGATCACGAGTGCAGTTATTCATATGTCATTCTATTTTTAGTGTTCATGCAGGCAACAGTTAACAGTCCATCAACAATCACGACACAATCAATTTGACCTAAACAGTTCCTAAATGACGTCAATAACCGCACAATTTTTATTTGTAGCATCCATTCGAATTTGTTCTTTAATAATATTTCTTATAAAATAAAGTAGTAAAAGTGTATTTAGGGTGTGAATGGAACAATTTTTGTTTGTTTGAATTTAATTGCAGAAAGTGAAGGATTTTTTTAAACACATAATATTTATATTCACATTTATTGGAGGAATATTTGTATTATTATATTTTAAGAGGTAACGTTTCGAAACTAATCAAAACTTATTTGTATCGATAACCAGTGAGTTTTTATATTATCTGCGTTTAAGAATTGAAAATAATTTATGTTAAATTTAGTAATGTAATTCCACGCCCTCTGTTGTTGAGTAGCTACAACTATAAGCCATTTTCTTTATCGTAACATAAAACTTTATCCTAGATGGCGCTTATATACACCGATGAATTACATTCATTTCAAAGATGCTACGATTGATTTGTATTTAGTACTTTTAATTTTAATGACCTGACTTAGAAACGTAAAGCAGCGCGTAATTATTATTACATTTCTTTACTGATCAAACGGAGCCTTTTCGACACGCCTTTTCGACTGAATTTTGGATATAAACGTACCTAACGATAGCTAAATGCTAATAAAAATAATTGTCATAACTATTTTTATTAGAATAATTAAATATTTATGACCACGTCCAAGGTCATAAATATTTAAAAGACATATGAGTCTGCTTAAAATAATTCTTGTTGAGTTATACAAAAATGAAGAAAACATTGACAATCAGTTTAATCACATTTTAAGGCAAAGGACACCTCAAGGGCAGGCGGTACATTCAAGGCTGACGTAAGATATTCAAATAGTACTACGACTTCGTTGTCTAAATAATTGGGTTGGTTAAATACGAGTTTAAATAAAAACAATAATAATATTTAACAATATTAGATTTAATTCGATCATTTTAAATACAAATTTAAATCATGATCAATGATAATAACAACATTATATTCAAAGACAAGTTAAAAGAAGTTTGTCAACAAATGTTTTTTTTTTGAAAATTAAGTGATAACCAAGACGTGTGTGTGCCCATTGCTAAAACCTACATGCTTCTAAATAGCTAAAATAGCCGTGCCAGTATTTTTAACTGCACGATTTTAAACTATATATCTGTTTTGTCATCGTATCCTAGAAATAAACCTATCTTACCCAGTAAAGACGCTAGCAACATTACGCTTCAAATCAGAACAGGGTTGTGCATTACTGCTTAGTGAAAAAACTGGCAATGCAATTTTATTTATTTATTTATTTTATTCACGCATTATTGCTATACCTTAAAAATAAAAATTACGAAGTACATACTGGGCATTCCTCCTAGGCAACCCGAAAAGTCAAAAAGTAGTAAATAATAAGTGGAAATATGCCAAATGAATAAACAAAAATTATTAATAGATAATATTATACAAATACTTTATTCTATATACCTATAAAACAATATATACACATACACACATCTGCATATTAATGTCAATAACAGCGAAAAGTCAATAACAGCGAAAACCACCACCATATTAGACAATAATCTTTTCTAAATAAAAATTACACACAAGCTGTTTGAAGGAATCTCTGTTTGATGCTCTGCGCATATCTTCAGGTAGAGTCCTCTATATCTGGTACTGCCTTGTTATTCCAGAAGGACTCTTGCAGTGATACATGTCGCCCAAATTAATCAGGTCCGTTCAGCAGCGGCTATTGGACCGTTGATTTGTCAACCATCACCGTCAATTCGCTTTAATTCCTCTTAATGGACGAAAGCTGTATGTATAGCACGTACGCCAACAAGCGCAATGAATCCATCGGGCACATCGAGTAATTTTAGAATGATAATAAGCGTACAGCGCTCTGCAGCGATGACTGATTTGCGCGGCCGACGCCGTACGTTTTGCGACGACTTACTAGTTCATTCGCGACGCTCGCACCGGTGAAACGTTCCGAAGTCACCGAGGTTTTGGCGCGAATATTCAAAAAAGGAACCGGCCCTGCGTATATATACATTTTTTTTTCGTAAACAACACAGCGCTGTAGTGAAGCGACTTAGTACGTTTTCGCAAATTTCGTTGTCGTGTTGTAGGTTGCCAGTGTTGATGGTTTTCGTTTTTTGTTTAAATAAAAAAAATACGTTTTTATGTGATCACCAGCGTATGATGATAAAGTTAAATTATCTATATCATTCTTTACTGTTTAAAAATACATTGTTCGTTTTTAAAGTTCAGCCATATCTCTAATTGACCATATTGCCTTATGATGAGTGAAACATTTTTCCCATAAAATCCGTATATCTATAATTGGCTATCACCATAGCGAATTCTAGATATAGGGATTCATACTATTTAATTATTTGACATGCGTTAGAATATCAGAATAACAAAGAACCTTTCGTCGTTATATCCTTAATTAGATAACAGGCTTTCGCAAATAATTCATAGAGGTATAAAAAAAATTCTGTACAAGATGGCAGTATTGTGATGTTATTTGTAGTCTTAAATTCTACTTCGACGATATAGCGGCTACGAATTTGTGACAGAGAATTGTGTACCTTGTTTCCAAACGATTATGTGTTAACGACGATAATTAATTGAACAAACCGCGCCTACATCAGCATACATTCGCTTCCAATATAGAGTTGCACGTTTCCCAAGATTTTGTTTGAATACTTCGACATATTTCTGATTAACCTGTTGCTTTTTTTTTAATTATTCTGTACTAAAATTTTCCAGAATCAAAACAGCCTATGACGCTCTGTGTTGCAATAACGCCAAAGATATACGCCATAGATAACGACTAACAAAAAAAAACACACAGATTTATAATCTTGCAATGTTTTCAAAAGACTTGAAAATTCTTATTGCTATATACACAACACTTGACAGTAATAATGACGATGAGGCGTTTAACGTAAACATTGGTGGGTTGTCCAAAAGTCTTTGATTTCTAGAACATCTTTAGGGTTCAACATTTTAAATTTACAGTAGATCTTTTTTGTTGTAGAAATAATACACCTCGATCAAATATTAGGCATGTTGTTCAAATTTACACGAATCGGATGTTATTTTCGCACTGATTCGCAAAAAGCTTTCACGGACCGATCGAAATGTGAATGAGTTTATTTGTAGAGCGTTTATTTGTACACAATCCTCGAACATTAACCTAGACACGGTTTACATTGCTACAACGTTGGAAAGAAGTAACGTACGATAGAAGAGGAGTTTTTGAATTTTGCTCTTCGGTACAAAAGCGATCAAATTATCGATTCTTCTATCTTAATCTTAACTATTGCTTTCGACTGAATATTTTCAGTCACTATATGAAAGCGATAAGTCTTCGTGATTTGATTGCGATGCTTCTGTGTATTCATGTTTGCTACATAACACATTATATATTTGACTCAATGAGCACTAAGACTTTACATTGCGGTCCACAGAGATCTCCTCCTTCGCTTTTTCAAAATAAAAACCTCAAAGAATGATTTAGCTAGTTTTCTTAAAAATTTAGGTTCTTTCTGTCTCTTCCATTTTCCATTCAACCCTTTTTAGCATTCAACCTTTACCGGTAATAACTCTAGAGCAGTGATTCTTAAAGTGGTCCACGAAAGACTTGGTGAGGGTGCGATTAGATGTAATAATCTTCACACGTTTTTACGAGTTTGGTGAATATGGTAAAAATGTAACAGCAGGGGTTCACCGAGACCAGTAAAATTTAGAAAGTGGTCTACAAAAAAAAAGGTTGGAAATCACTGCTTTAGAGATACTTACTTTGGTGTCTTTTCAAGTTTTCTTAACCCTTACAAGTGACGCTGACTCGTAATTAACACAAAAATATATACATCAGGCAGTTCATTTTGGTGCTCCTCCATGTCTGGTTTTAATCTATTGTCTTATCTTGTGATTTACAGTTTTCGACTTGTTGCAAAAATTTGAGTCTCGATTATAGGCAGAAAATGCAAGGCAAACTACTATTATTTCAATTCCTACTATTAGTTCAGATTCTCCCTTTATTTATTTATATATATATATATACTGTTAAAACTTTCAATCGTTAATAAAATACTTTTCATACGTCGACTCAAGTTCAAATACATTTCTCTAAACTTGTAGCGGCTGACATTTGATGTTAATACATTTTTTTTTGAAATATCAATTCATTGTATAAATTCAATTAATTAATTTTAGTTTACCTGGTAAACAAATTATTGTTGACTTAAGTAGGAATTGACTTTAATTTAGTAAGTTTTTCATCTTAAAGAAACGTATCTTCGGCTGTTTTCGTGCTCCTTGGCGTTAAAGTACCACCATTTTTGGAAATATAAGTCATACAAGTAAGAATAACCTATGCTCCTATACCTATGCCTAAAAGTGTAAGTCACAGTACCCAATGGTTACGCTTTGTCGACTTCCGATATAAGACAGAGCCTTCAATGTCACCCTCTGTATGATTGTCATTTAACATTTACCTGTTGCTTTGTATTCTACAAGGAGCTCTTTGATCGCCCAAAACACGTAGCGCCTATTACTATATTTTTAATACTGATTCGTCGGTCGGCATAAATTTGGTTTAGTCCACACACAAAGAAAATATACTGACACTCACAAATATGTGTTTTACAAACAAAGAACACATGTAATTTTCTAACATCATCTTCACGTGTTGATGTAAAAGTCTAACTTTTATAAATGTATCCTCCTAAGACTATAGTCTGTACGAATTGTTTAAAATGCGTATAAACACAATCGCTCGGTATAAAAATATCATTTTGTCAACGTCGAGTGAATGAAATTTATGAACTTGGCGCGAATTTTTCTGTTCGTTGTTTTTCTATTGGGTTCGGCGTCGCAGGTCTTGAGTTCGTTTGCCATCTGGGGCAAATATTTGTATGAACTTAAGATAATTGTTACGTTTTGAGCGTTTGTCCGTGTTAAATTTATGATAGTTAAACGTCCTAACACAAGATACTACTTACAATAGCGGCAAAATAATAAAAAAAGTTACTTTGTGATATTTCATTTAAAATGATCGTTTAAAGTTGGAAATTTCCCCGTTTCTTTTCTTGGCTCCTGTTGCGTTCGTTTCAGAAATAACTTGCCGTTTTATGTACGTATTAAAACTGGAAATAATTCTCAGACGTTATTCCGTTTCGGAACGTTCCAAAGGTTTATGGATTTCAATTATCGTGTCACGATGCTGTAAATTATTTTAAACTTCATCCCTTTGCATTATTTTGAGACGCATCACGATATTTTAATGACGAACAATTGCAAAATTTATATTTTAAAAACACTTTTTGTTTTATTTTTAAATACAACATAAATTAGGACAATCAATGAAAGATAAATCAATAAAGTTATTATATAAAAATTTACTTACTTACATGTTTTTGTTCAGAATCCCTAAAATAAATAAGAAAACAGATCGGACTTTTTTTGGGACTACCCCATGGGAGTAATATTTTGTATTGTAAGGACGTCCTCATTTGCATACATAAAAAACACATGGACAAACAACTCCAAAACAATTACCTGTATATAAATACCTTCCGGGTTGACTGGGAGAGAATGTCTAAAGGCATTAAGTCCGCCTTTTGTAATCCTTGTTTTTTAGAGGTTTGCAATAAAAATTAAATAAAAACAATAAAAAATATAAAATATCATACATATATTTACCACGAGGTGAGAATCGAACCCACCACTCGCGAAACATAAATAACTGTGCCTTGTAGGTAGAATAACGACTTCGACAAACGGTTCATCGATCAGACAACTCTACGTTTACTTACAAACCATAATACTTACTGTATGCAATTGACTGATTTGAATTGGAATTCTTGAAGAGGCTTAGACGTCGCCGCATCCGGGTTCTATTATTTATAGATCAAACAATGCTATGCAGTGTAATGAAAAAAATACACTTTTTCAAGTTAACAGTCCAAGTAGTAGATCAGCAAATGAGCTTCTATTTGTTGTTTTTTTTTTTCAGCACAATGTAATTTGCACACAATTCTGAGGTAAATCGATGTGAATTGTCATCGTCGTTTGGCTTGATTGTGTAATTTTTATCAGGAAAATATACATTGGTCTTGGAAATATATGTTTATTGCTAAATGTTTATTTCATATAACGCTCAAACTAATATCATATTTAAATGCTTCTAAAACGTAATTTCGTTTTACTACCAGAAATTAAATTTAAATTCTAAACTCGTGTATGTATTTGTGTTGAAAAAACATAATTTGCATTAAATACATGTCAGTTTATATTGCCAATGTATGTTATAGTTAAATTCTCCCTCACAAACTAATGCAAATTGTTGTTTGAAAACGAGCCTTTACTTGTAAACTGAACGCAAAAGGTTTTGAATTGAATTTTTAGATTTTTTTTTTAATATTGGATATGCGATATATCTACCAGTTTATCAATGATGTCCTGTTAGGTCCATTCGAAGTGAGTTTTCATTTAATCATTTAAAATATATTGTCTTATCGAACAGCATTAAAGTATTTATTATTTTTATCCATTAATTATTTTGTAATTTTACTTGTTTAATGATATGTATTTCTATTAATATAATTTATTGCACCTACCACAAAGTCTCCACGCCCCGGGTTGACTGGGAGGGAACGCCCAATGGCATTAAGTCCGCTCTATGTAATTCCTAGCTCTAAGGTATTGCAATAAAGTGTAAATAAATAAATAAATAATGATTTCTTGAATTTGCGCAAGTACTACATATTATTAGAATAAAAGTAATCTACGTATTTATTTTTCCTGTCAAGTCTATGATCACGAATCTAAAATGATTCACGTTTCAGTTAATTATTTGTTTCACACCAACAGGTTTACACTCAATTCTTGATATAGAGTTTTTACACAGTAGTATTACCGATATGTGTGCATGCCCTTTATAGGCGTAAACATCATTCGCCAGCTCCTTAACAGACTAAGATTTATAGAACTAATGAAATAATAATATAATATTAAAGTGAAAAAGTTATAGTATGTTCATATGTGCATCTGATAATCTTACAACAAACTGACTATTAATTACGAGCTCATGAAAGAGCTAACGGATAATGCTAGAAAAATCATATTGTGCTAAGAGGTCGGCATCTCATCTCACTTTTCATGATATCTGAAATGACGATAGTAAAAGTCGAAGAACTTGTCAACGTGAAAAGCTTCCGGCGCGAAGCCGGGCATAAATAACTGACACGCCGAACGCGTCATACGTTCCGTCGTCCGGTGACATCCACCTTTCTTTCGACCTTCGCGGCAGCAGCGAGACATTTTTCTGTCGGTGATGTATGTCAAGGTGGCAGCGCGACGTGCTAGTGCACAATGCTAATCAGAAGTCGGTAACGAGCGTGCGTTTTTTATACGAGCTTTGGAGCATGCGCACTCACCACGGCTTACGCAACACGACACGACACGACATTCGTTTCGTTTGGGCCTAATTTCGAGGTCCTCGGTGCGGGGTACAATTCTTCGATAGACAAATTTCTCATAGAAACACTAATGTTCCAAGTTTGAAAACAAAAAAAATGAAAATGCGCTTTGGCCGATATACATAAGATGTTGTGCAGAGTGGCAAAAGCTCGGCTTGCCCTACTAAGGAGTAAAATTTATAAATCTTAATTAGCACATAATTCCCGCAACGCTAAAATTTGAAAAAAAAATTATTCGGGAATTATGTGGCTTTTGGGCTTGTATGCTAGTGCTGCCACTGGTTGTGCAAAGAATTTGTAATAGGCGATGATTGCCGGTTGGAATAAACATTTTCGTTTGTCTTTTTTTTATATTTAATTTAGAGTCACGTACTACTGCAAAGTGAGAGAAACTTAAAACAAAACATAGCTCGATAACATCCATAACACAAGTTTTAAGAACGGCTAATATTTGCGAAAATACAATTTTATATAAGGTGTTATTTATCAATCGTTGTTTAACGAATTGTTTGTTGTAATTTTTATTTTTTATTTTTAGTCGTCATTGAGCTCGGAAAATAAGCGATGTTAAAACAACTACTAAATTTTATACTTTAACTGACTCGACAAAATTTTATACTTTAAATCACAATGATTTTTTTTATTCATGACCTTACGTACGGTTTCGAATTTGCAAACTTTACCGCTTACCTTCTATTTTGTCTATTTTAAAACGCACACATCTGTGGCATCGGCCGACTTCGCGTCTTGTTCTCCTTGGAAGGTTGTCTCTACATCTCGTACTCTATCAGACCGTTCTATAAATATTCGTCTCATTAGTCATTTGTGATATTTTCGCAAGCTTTGCAAATCGTTCTATGGGATAAAGTCATGAGCGTCTCCGTGCGGAAATTACGTCATAAACGGGAGTTTTTTAAGCAAACGACAATATGACTTTTTTGATTGTTGATATTTGACGAGTTTTGATATTTACTAATTGACAGGATTCCTTTGCAATGTATGCCTGGTATCATACCAGTTATTGGTATGATACCGGGATAATGATATCATAACAGTTACAATATATCCTGGATCTACCGTTCGATCGTTTTAAAACTTAAATTAGAAAAAATCTATTACATAAATCTTATTATACTGTTCAAGAGCTTCTGGTAGACCAAAATGCGTGGAATTTAGTTTAGTTAGA
>DWHO01004274.1:0-11210 GCA_018247575.1 Eurytides lysithous rurik
GACGCATGGATCATCTTACTTTTCAGGCAATCGGGTGATCAGCCCGTAATGCCCTAATCCAATTAAGAAACAACAACGCAAATTCATTGCTCTCCACGGGATTCGAACCCACGACCTCCGTTTCGTAAAGCGGACCTATACCACTAGGCTACGGCCAATCAACTCACATACAACATATGAAACATTTCATATTAAGCACGTTCAGACACAATAAACACTAAAACAATTGAAAAAAATGATAATAAAATAAAGAAAGAGAAAAAAAATTGTTGCAATGCTAAGTCGATGGGGTCTGCTTAGTATGATGCTGGTCGCTTTAAGGGTCTGACCAGCGCTGGTATTTTGCAGAAACCCATTTGAGTGAAGCCCGTTGGCAGTGGCAGAAAAATAAGCTTTGTAATAAAAGTCACTTGGATAAAACGTTTCTCTCCTTGTATGCATATATAGTAATTATAATGGAATGGATGGCCCGTTGGCGTAGTGGTTAGTGCTCCTGACTGCAGAGGTCGCGGGTTCGATTCCCACCCAGGACAAAATATTTGCGCGATGAGCATATGTATTTGTTCCCTGTCTGGGTGTTAATTATCTATATAAGTATGTATATCAGTTGTCTGGTTACCGGCTCTGCCTAGATTGGGATCAGATGGCAATGTGTGAGATTTCCCATGATATTATTGTGATGATGCAGTTAAATAAGATTATGACCAAATATAAAGAGATTTATGAAGCTAAATTGAGGCATTAAAATTGAATATAATTATAAGTGTTATTTTAAAGTTACTTTGGTCGTTTTTCTCAATTTTCGTTATAATAATAAAATGTTTTAATTACTAAGCAACCATATGTCGATAATTGTAAGTTTATAATATGTCGAAAACAATCCATCTATTAGGCGCTAAGTGACGAATTGGATTGCGCTATAGTTTTGTTCGCACGTTTTGTACCTAACAATTCTCAATCGAATTTCTATTAAAGGCTTTCTCTTGTAAAGTATTATTCTTAAGATACTGTAGCTGAACATTATACCGAACCATCGAATTGCAATGTTACAATAATATGTCTATATATGATCATATTTTTATAACGATATAATATTTTTATAATTAATCGCTCCAAAATTCTTTATTCAAAATTGGATTGGTTTATCACTTTTTGACGTCTATTGATTCTACTTCCTGTACGGAAAAAATACCTCGGTCCTGAAAAGAACAGGCGAAATAAACTCAGCGGGACTTTAACTCTTTTTTTTTTTTAAATATATATATTCACATTAATACATTTTCACAACTTGAATCTTGAAATAGCCTTAAGGCGATCATATCATTCCCAAGGTGTGCTGTCTTCCATGAAATCATTGACTGTGTAATAACCTTTAGCACACAAACGTCCTTTTACTATTTTTTTAAATTTGGCAATTGGAGCTTTTTGGACGTTTTCTGGAATTCTATTGTAAAAACGTATACATTGCCCATAAAAAGAATTACTGACTCGTTGTAAACGAGTCTTAGGTAAAAAAAAACTTGTCTTTGTTTCTAGTATTTATGCTATGCACGTCACAGTTCCTGGGAAAATCATTAATATTTTTGTGGACGTACATAACATTTTCATACACGTATTGAGTTTTTTCCTTTCATCAATGATGATCCCAGGTAGACTCTGCAAAACTCCCACAACATAATTAATGAAGTACAACAATATAATTAAGAACGCTATAATTCGTTATAGACAAATACGACCTAGAAAACATCCCTAACACTACTTATGGTACCATAGGTGTTATATAATTAAAAGTGATTTTTTTCTTTGTTTTAGTTCGCAGTACAGGCGCGGGCTCCCACGATGCACTTAGCGTGAAAAAGTCTGCCGAGATGGCGGCCCTATTCGCTGACGTCCGTTTGTCCCAAAGGACTGATGTCCGTTCCCTAGCTGGAGGGCGAAGGGCCAGGCCTCCGCCGCTACCGGCCTCCCCACCTCGGGCTGCGCCCCAGTTGGCCAAGATGTTCGACCATCTACCTTTGAGTAGGAACGCCAGCCTCGAGGACACGTTAGGATATTTGCCGTAAATATAAAAAACGGGATATATATTCTAAATGTCAAAATTTTGCCCCAGATTGATGAAGATTATCGTGAAATTTGTATTATGTGACACGTAACATGAACATGTATAAAAGTTTTGACGATCCGACGAACGAACAATTTTTGCTAGACTTTCTAATCGTATTTAATTGTTGAAAGCCACTTATGTATCACTTTCTATGGGAAAATTCTTCACTGCCAATCGTATGGATTGTTTTAGGGACTCCAAATTATCATGGCGTTTAGAGCAAGCTTTACTCTCTAAAAATGACCATAAATAAATCATAATCCAGTGGATTAAGACCAAGATTAGATGACGGCCAGTCTTCAGCTCTGATAAAGTCCGGAACGTTCGTTCCTAACCAAGATTGGGTGAATCGAGCTTTATGACTCGGCGCCGAGTCTTGTTGAAAGGACCGTTCTTGGTTATTGAACATGGTGTTGTTAAGGGGCTTAACCATCTTCTCAAGAATTGTATCTTGATACACTTGCGCCGATGTTTTGTTACCTTTTTCACAAAAATATGGTTCAGCCGGAGTGGCTTCATAGCTAACGCCCCAAACTCAACCCAAACCATCACTGAAGTCGGATAATGCCCACGTTGTACTCTGTTAATTGGGAAGCATCTTTAGAGCTTTCAGCATAAATACGGTCATTTTGTTTGTCAAAATATTGCTCAATTGTAATTTTTTTTAACTATTCTATCTATTGTTCTATTGAAAATTGTACCATCAATTTAGATGTAATCATAAAATGTTTCTTTTCATCAAAAAAAAAATATTTACTTACCTACGTACCGGCATACCCGTACCACTATATTTGCCACTATATTCTAAGGCGTACAAAACTGATAAAAATTAACGAATCGTAATCAAACTTTTTTCCAAATATGACTGAAGCTCCTCTTTTAGAATATGTACACATGTCATTTATTTTCAATAATCGTGATGTATTCAGTCAGGTCTCTCGCGTTACCTACCGAAAATCGGCACGAGCTTTCCGGACAACCTATTACAAGCAGGGCATCGCAGGTTATTCGGTGATGTGTTCAGACGCAATATCGTAACTTTTTCTCAAACCAGTTATCGGCTGTTCACTGTCTGAAATTAACAACGCGATTTAGATATTACACGATTTAATAGTGCAAATATAAAGTCATTAACTATCGAAAAGTCATCAATGCGTACTAAAACGCTCGTCCAACTGAGTAGTGTAAAAAATATTGTCAAATATTACTCAAAATATTGAAACCTTTTTAACGGTGCCGCTTGGCTTCGCTTATCTAGGCGTTGTATGATAAAAATTCAGTTAGCTTATGTTGAATAAAACTATGAATAAATTAGAATACAGACTAATTGCATAATCTACGTGCAAAATGGTCAAAGCGGCAAACGAAGCGAAAAATTCTTAAATGCTACAAGTAATAGGGCAAGAACTACGGTCTCACTTCTTATTATATTGTCTATTCATTTTATCTCCCCTTACCAGCATCACAAGAGTAATTTTAATCTTGTTTTTAAAATTGCCTTCTGAATAGTTCTAAATATGATCCTAATTCCCCTAAAGTGTGATATGCGGGAGGATTAAATTAAGGAAAAAGACCAAATAATATGAAAAAATATTTTATCTAATCTAAATTGCATGTGTCTCAATCCATTATTCTATGTGCAATTGGTAATTTGCCACATTTCTGGATTAATTAGGCTTAGGTTGAATACTTTATTTACTCTATTAAATAGCATTACGTCGTATGCTAAAAATGAAAACAATGTTGGTTTTTGTTTTTAGGAGATATTTGCAATAAAATAAGCAGTTTCACACACAGACTTCTATAATTTACCGCTTTGAACATCTTTGTCAATCTTCAATAGATCAAGCCGTGGTTATTTCACTAAAAGCAAATATAAAAAAATTTTAAGCCGCCTTGACGTTCCATTCTTGCACTATTGAAAGCTGCTCCGTGCCACACTACTACTTTAAAAATGTATCTGTAAAAGTACCATCAAATACGAAGTTAATATGGAAATCACTCAACACTTTTTAAAACAAAATATCTTACATCGTCTTGATCTGTATTGCGATGTCCCGTCCCTTGGGTTAATGTGTCAGTTAAAAAAATGATGTCTAAAAGAGAAACTACAAAAAAAAACCCTAAAAGAAAACCTTTCGCCGTAGCAAGATGTGTCTGGACGCAAAAAGAAATCGAGAAAAATTCTAACGAGGCAAATTCTGCTCACATGTGGAAATTCCTTAAAAATCTTAGTATAGCCTGCACACCCAGTAACACTAATTTGACTTTCAAGTTAACAGCATTCAATACCCACTTTTACAAATGTCCTATTTGTATTAACGATAAAACTAAATCTGCTACTCTTAACCTTTTGTCTAATTCACCCAAACCTCTTCTGTCTACTCTTCTTTCGGTTTTATCAAGGTAACTGACGATGAAATAAAACAATTTGTAATGTCAACCTCCTCAAAAGCTATGACGGCATTTCCATTTAAATGATCAAACCCCTCACAAAAGACTATCACTGATTATAACTCACCTTATAAATACTTTCCTAGAAACCATCTCATTTCCTTGCTGGTAAAAGTCCTTCGTTATTCCTATCCCTAAAAATTCCAATCCCATCTTCCGTATCTATTCTTCCGGTCTTGTGCAAGATCCTGGAAAAATGAGTACATAAGCAACTTTCACATTTTTTATCTTCCTACAGCCTGTTAAGTCCTTTTTAATCTGGTTTTCGTCCTGGCTACAGCAATGTTAGTGCTTTGATTAAAGTAATTAACGATATCCGTTGGGCTATGAATAATAAATCTCTCCCTGTCTTGACGCTTTTAGACTTCAGGAGTGCATTTAATTCTATCAATTATGATATACTTCTCGGAATTCTTCCATTTTTAAATATATCACACTCCGTAACATCCTGGTTTAATTCCTTCTTATGAGGTAACACAATTATAGGATACCATCTATACCACCTTGATGGTTGGCATTCCAGCACCGTGCGGTTTTCGCGAAACTTTCTGCCACGCACCGCAAAATTGTGGAATCGGTTGGCGCCAACGGTATTTCCAAACCGATACGACTTAATGTCCTTCAAGAAGAGAGCTTATTCATACTCTAAAGGCCGGCAACGAAGTTGCAAGTCTTTTGATGTTTCGATTGTTCATGGGTGGCGGTGATCACTTGCGTGAGCCGCTTGCTTGTTTAGCTCCTAATCCATAAAAAAGGTCTCTCACAATACGTAGGTGCGATCTTCTATCGTTAAAAAAAATAACTACTGTCGTTAAAAAAAAACGGAAATTGGTGTTACTCAGGGAAGTGCTCTTTGCCCACTCCTTTTTTCCATCTTTATTAAGACTCTATTTTCTTTGCTCTTACTTACCTCCTTAATCTTTACTATCTTTTTTCATTATGCTGATTTGCAACTATATCGGCTATTCGAAATCAAAGGTGCAGAAAAAGCTGTTCAGTTGTTGAATGATCATTTAAATAGGGTAAACAAGTGGGATATATCTTCTGGCTTAAGTAACCCAGAAGATTCGGAAGTTATGGAACTCATAACCTCCATCTTTAGAACTCAGTCAGAAAACTCTTTTATGGGTTGGGTTAAGCTCGTCTTTGTACATGCTAGAGATTCAAGACCCATTGGTCCGAGTTTAAAATATGTGCAATAAAGTATAAATATATAAGTGTTTAATTTAGTCAGGAAATTTTAATGCTACTAGTTCCGTATATGAATAAAGTATATACTTTCAGCGAAAACACTTTTTAGTTACGGCATTTCGGTGACGAGCGGTATTTTATACAATTGAGTGATAAAGTTAATTATCGATCATGCTGCAAGTTTTTATTTCATAGCAACACTTATAAGTTTGACACCCAAAAAGAAATGCAAAGCTTCTGTAAGGTACTATAAGCTCTATAACAGGCCTGGGCAAATGGCTGCCCGCGAAGCATTGTAAATATTATTATAAGATTCAAAAATGTTGGTTTTAAAATTCATTAATTGACATCCTTAGCAAAAACTATACTTAAAATTAGAAGAAAAAACTGTTTGGCCCGAGGTCAAATTTTCATCTGCAATGTGGCCCGACTATCAAAATATTTGCCCACCCCTGCTCTATAAGGTACGTAAAATATAGTTGAACTCGTATAAGTCGAAAGTACGAGGCTGCATCAAAAAATGACAAATGAGTTCCTACGTGACACTACACATGCAACGTGCTTACCACTCGGCTCCGTTAGGCGAGCTAGCAAGCACCATCTCCTTTATCGCACAGGTTTTTACCCGCGTGAATATCCTGGTGGATTTATGCACGACTTATTTCGAAACAATGATTAAAGATTGCGGAATCGAAATACGACGTACTTTAATTGGAAAATATTACGTTTATTATTCATTATTCGTCGATGTTGAAAAAAATATTTTAAGTGAATAGTAAGATTTTCCAATCCATGTTAGTAAGCATTTTCGCAAGATAATATGCCTATGAGTATAATTTTTACGTTGATTCAAAACTGTTTGTCAAGGTCAATTGCAGACGCCATAAATAATAGGATTGGGTACGAAAACTACTACTTGGAAAAAATTATATTAGATTTGCTTCTACACACACAGAGACGGTTAATGAAACCCATATTTTTGAGTTTATATTATAAGTGCGTTGCCCCTTAAACGTTATTAAACATACATTAGTCTATACTGTACAAAATAAATAATAACATAAAAATATAGTATGTTAGTGAAATGGACCGTCCATTTCCACTCCTTTGATCACTCGTAATGTCACGCTGTTTTACGATTCCTTAGATATTAAAACGTATAACTAGTGACTACTTATAGGAAAATGTTAATATATTTGATGAAACATTTGCGAATAGTGTGTTAACTAGTATTTACAAAAAATATGGAATGTATTTTCACCTAATCATGCGTTAAGCCATAACTGGCCAATACGTGAGATCGATTCATAAATTACATGCTTAAAAGATGGTGAAACAGATGCGAACCTCTAGTTTATATTACAAAGTGTGAAAAATCTATGTCAAAAAACCAATTTAATTACCCTCTAAAGTTTTTTGAATTAAATATTAGCAGATGGAGACATCACGAATAATTGCTATTATGAACTTTAATACTCTTTTGATTTTATTAGTGTCCATTTTAGTCATATTACCTAAATCATAATATCTTAGGTTCGACGAAGACTTGAGAACTATATCGCCGTGGGCTACAAGTTCGTGGAGCCACACTGACTTGCCACGACTCAAGCAAGGGCGAGTCTCTGCTCAGGTAAACCTTACGTATAATTATTCCCATGTTAAAAATAAGCTTTTTATGTCCCATTAGTCGTAACATTTACAGACATTTTGAAAGGCACTTTTCAAAACGCTTTAATATTGACAAAATACAAAACAACACATCTTATATAAATAATGTGGAACATTTTAAAGTTTATAACGTTCCGGTTTGGCGTTGACAGGTTCAAATACAAAATTGATTGGACAATTCTCTTGCCATTCGCGGTTTCTAAAAATCACGGATTCTGTTTTAGACATTATTTATAAAAATGTTTTGCTTTTCTGTTTTCCGACTTTATGGATTACTTTTTTACTTACTAATGCTATTTCCGCATACAGAGAATGATTAATAATGCGTTATGATTAGAGTAGTGATATTATTGTAAAGCAAGGCGGTTGTAAAAAAATTTTCCTTTAATTAAATATTTTTTTAATAATCGACATCTTTACACTGTACATAAATTAAAAAAAGAAAACCAACGGGCATTGCGTTTCATTTCAAAATATAAAAGTTCTCATGTTAAAGTAAACTGCATCTGTATCCAAGCAACACAGACGTTTGCATGGATGTTTGCATTACGTGGGCAACAAAGGACACCGCGGTAGCCGGAATAAAACAGAAAATAAAGCTATAATGAACTTTCGTGTTTTGTAAAATGTTTCCGTTGCACAAATTGTTTTAATAATAAAATTAAATTCCGCAAATTTATTTTTTTTATTTATCGATGGACGTTTTCACTGTCAGAGGAACTTCATATGCAAATTTTATTAGTAACTGTATACAAGTAGTGTCTTACATAACATGGTAACACTTTGTTGATGATGTGCTTGATACTTGATCTTCTTTTCTTTCTTTAACCTTTAAATTTTTGTTTTAAGATCCTGGCCTTTTTGAGATTATCCTAATAGTTTCCTATTTTGTTGAATTACGAAGTTTATTTAAAGATATTTGTTTGGCGCTTAACCTTGATTCTGCCCTTTATTGTAGCAAATTACCAATTACCGAAAATGTAACCTGCAATGTCTTCGGTACTGTTTGTGTTCGTAAATGTGTTCGTAGACGGTCTCACCAGAAGGTGAATGGACAGCTTACTTAGTCAACTCCGTAATTCACAGAATATTGTGAAAGTCTGCGAGAACAAATGTTGTCTTGTTAACGTACTTTAAATAGAATATTAAAAGGCGGACTTTTGTTAAACGGAGTTGACTCACGTTTTCTATTATATACGTGTCGCTGCATACGCTAAAAACAAATTTCATATTCTGAGTGTGGAGTGACGCAGCTCGTGCGTACTATTTAATAGCGTGTATGTCAAAGCAATGTTCTGACATTAGTTCTGGGCGGCTTACGTACCCTGCGACTCTCAACACCGCGACGCCGTTCAACTAACCTTCGAGCAAATAGACCTCATTCAGCGGCTCACCGACAAATATCACCCGCAACTTACGCTCTGCACTTCAGCTGAAGGTACGTATAATATAAGTGTTTAATTTTTTTATTTACACACAGACACAGTTCGGCTCGCGCTCTGGTTCGAGTCGGACGTGCTATTGTTATTATTGTTGTTGGTCTCATGGGAGCCCAAGCTATTCTACGTTTAGTGCGTTTTCTCAGTGTGCGTCATCCTAAGTCTCGTAGCTCGAACTTCGGACACGGTGCTTGCGCGCTTTGTTCGATTTCGGGCCGCGAGTGAAGCTCGCTTCAAGAAAGAAGACGTCGTCCGAAGAAAGAAGATACCTTTCCCGGGTGGTTGGTTATTTTTCCAACGGCTAGGCTGGTCGAGTCTTTCGTTTTTCAAATGTAAAATTCAGTGTTATGTAGTGTGCTCATAGGCAGGTACACACCCTAGCGCCATAAGCGCAGGCTTGCCGCTTTTAAATAGGCACTCGCCGTATTTTTCGTTTACTCATCCCCGGTGGAGCCTTTTGCTTCAATGGCGGCCTCCAACGACCCTAGCACGGATCTCTTCGATATTTTTTATCGAGAGAATCCGGACCTCCGTGAAGTTCTTTTAGAAATTGCGACCAAAGCCGGTCACAAAATCGTCCGCTCCGGACCCGCGTCGTCCGCCCTCGAGAAATCCGCACCCACTTCTGCGCCTTCCACGCACCCACCCGCGCCTTCAGTGCAATCATCCGCGAGGTCATCACGAACGACCTCTCCATCCTCTACCGACCCCGACTCCGACGACTACGAGTCGGAAATGGAGGTCGAACTCTCACCAAGGCCATCCCACGACTCTGACGACGACGGCTTCACCGTCGTTGCTAGCCGAAAAAAGGGCAAAAACGCCCCGCAATCCAGTCGGACTCTGACTCCGGCTTTACCTCGACTAAACCTCGCAAACTAGAGGCCCTGCCCTCAAGGTGGGGCCCAGCGCTCCGAAAGCAGCCAAACCACTGACGGACGACATTTACATGGTTGAGCGTAAAGCGAAAGCCCCTCCCCCAATCATCCTACAAGACAAGGCCAGGTGGTAAAAAGGTCAACAATTTTATCAACAACCAGCGCATTAAAAGAGTGCGCTCTAGGAATTCCAATCAGGGAATTCGTATCAATGTAAAGACAGTAGATGATTACCCCCTACTCACCTTTTACCTGCGTGAAAAAGCGCAGCTTTCCACACTTACTCCCTTCCGGAGGACCGTAAGATACGTGTAGTCAGTCATTCGGGGCATCCTGAAAGAGCTTGATGTCGACCATCCAAACCAGACCAAAACCCAAGGATACCCTGTGACGAACGTCCGCCGCATACACCATCCTAGACTTCGAGTCTCCTCCTCCTCTTGACCTGATAATGACCGAGCTGGCTCTGACCCCGAGGGTAAGGCCACATTAAGACGGTTTGTCAGCTCTTCGGCATTTCCGTGGAACAACCGCGCCGTAACGGCATCGTCACCCAGTGCCAAAACTGTCAGTTGTACGGCTACGCGTCACTCAACTGTTACACTCCCCCCAGATGCGTCAAATGCGCTGAGGACCACGGTTCCACAGTGTCCGAGAGCAAAGGACGCACCGGAACCGCCGATTTTCGTCCAATGTAAGAAAGAAGGGCGCGTTCGTAGCCGCGGTAATTGGCTGGATGCCAATTACCGCGGCTACGAATGCGCTCCGAAGCGCTAGCACCAGCCATACGTTAGACCCACCTCAGCGTGTCCTGTACCCGCGCGCTATATGCCTGTCCCTGCACCCGCAGCGAAGCTTGGGCTAAACCATTGCGCATGCCGTAATCCACCCCAGTCGCTTCACGATCTGCTCCCACGGCCGCACCCGCGCCCTTTACTCCCGCAGCTCCGCACTACAATCGTCGCGCCCACCCCCGCCGCCATTCCACCGCCACGCACAACACCTGCCGCCTCTTCACCCGCCGCACCTTCACCCTTCCTGCCATCCGCAGTCCCTGCAGAGCCCAGCATCGCCGACGATCTGGCCCTCGTATACGGCTTACTAACCAAAATTAATGTTGGGGAACTTAAATCCCTCATCTCTCGCTCATCGACGCCATATGGGCTTACTTAGCCAAATACGTACACACACATCTCTCACCACTCTACACATCCATGTAGCGTTATCATACACACACGTGTAGGTTTTCTTGTTCGCCCTGAGCACGGCGAACACATTCCGCGTACACTAATGTACACCCGCGTCTGGGGGAGTTCTCGCCTCCTCTTTACCGCTTGCTAACCACAGTCGACGGCAGTCAAGATTTCGGTCCGTAAACCGTATCCCGACGGCCCGTAGGCGACATCCCCAAATTCTTTTGGAAATAAATCACGCATGTCCTCATGCGTGACCCTGCATCTGTAGGGTCTATCCAAC
>DWHO01004275.1:0-11210 GCA_018247575.1 Eurytides lysithous rurik
GCAAATGTCCATGGGCGGCGGTAATCGCTTACCACCAGGTGAACCGCTTGCTCGTTTGTCAGCCTACTACATAAAAATAAAAAAAGCTTAATTTTATTTATGAGGTAAACACATTCGGAAATACTATTCACATTTTTTATACAAATCAATCAATCAAATCTCAACCAATGTTCCGTGTTACGACACGACAAGTCAGCTTTATCTATACATTTTCTAGTCCAGCGGTTCTCAATATGTTTTGCTCAACGATCCACTGACATACTCTTTACAAAATCGCAAAACTCTCACATCTTTACATACAAAATTTTTGATAGTTGAAGTGAAGGTATTCGTACATTTGTTGAATTTATTAATCTATGAACGTAAATTAAATTTGAGAACATAATATACACATAACACGTTGGTGTGCAATTTGTGCAACTTGTAAAAATCGTATTTGTAAAACTCGCGACACACTTGGTAGCTACTTGTGACACGCCAATGTGTCGCGACACGGTGGTTGAGAACCGTATTCTGTTTTGATTTTCATCGATTCTCTCTTTTACAGGTTCAAGGATGGCATACCCCTGCCTGACACCGACGAGAGGGTCAAAAAGACCGCCCTGCCCGACGGCACGGTCAAGTTGTCCATCGAGCACGTCACGCCTTCCGACTGTGGCGCCTACAAGCTGGTCATCAGCAACCCCAATGGAGAAAATTCCGCCCTGTGCGCCGTTGCCGTCAATCGTGAGTATACATGCTACCTTCAAATCGACAGTGGTATGACTCTGCAGAGCCCCAGAGTGACACCACTATACTGCCAGCTACAATACCGCTAAAAAACATACGGTATAACCGGTAAAAAATTATGTTCCCCGGTTTGAAGGAAAAAGTTGCCAGGGTATTATTGAGCATAAAGATATAACATTTTGAATCTCTAGGTGACGAGTTTTTGTTTTGGGCATGTTTCTTACCATCATACGTACAGGCTTGCTCGTCTTGTCATATATCTTATTAAAAAAAAAACTGCAACTACTTTGTAGTACGCAAAGTCAATTTGTATGTGTTCTATAAAGATGGAGTTGTTTGTTTTTTTACAATAAAATATCTAAGTAAATTTAATTTTTAATAATTATCTAAGTACTAAAGTTTTGGTATCTACGACAAAATAGTGCAGTCTGTCCACATCAGTGAATCACTATCGCTTATCTTCATGTTACACAAAGTATAGGATTAAATATTACTATTCTTAAAAAACAAAACGTTAAAACTAAACTTACAAAACCCGCTGCTGAATGGGCCGGCTCGAGCCGGATTGGTACCGCGAGTTCACAGAAAATCGGCGTGAAGTGGAAGTGTCTTTTTGCTTCTGCGTTTCGTCCGGTGAGTGAGGTGGCCGGTGGCCCATCCCCACCGTCCCCATATTCCTTCTCTCACTCTTGTTCCCGCTCCTCCTCCTCCCTTACCCCTTCGATCATCCTCCCTCCCTCTAACCCTAAATTGCCCCCTTAAAGACTGGCAACGCATTTGCAAGTTCAGTAATGTTGCAAATGTCCATGGGTGGCGGTAATCGCTTACCATCAGGTGAACCCTTGCTTGTTTGTCAGCCTACTACATAAAAATATAAAAAACATCCAAAAAAAAACATTTCACATGGTCAAATGGAAATATTTTGACGAATTTAGTCGCCTATTTCAAACTTTTGCAAGGCCATGAATGGTGATAAGAATACTGAACGTTGATTGTATTCGTTTAAATTTGCCGCGATGAAATATGAAGAGATAGTTTTATTTCAATAGTACTTCTCTATTTTTCAAAGCCACACCCCGCAAGCCCTCGTTCAGTGAGCCATTGGAGGATGTGAAAGCGGTGGTCGGTCAGCCGATAAAACTGCAGGCTCGTGTCATGGCGTTCCCAGCGCCCGAAGTCAAATGGTTCAAAGATGGTAACTATTATTATTACACTTATATGACACTTGCTTATACCTTGTGCTAGCTACGATTTAGTTTAGAATAATAATTATTGGCGTATTTTCGATTATTTCTGGAATAAAAATAGTCCATGCCACAAATCATACCGTTGCCTATTGCTTAATAAAATTAATGTATTAGTTAGCATGCTTAAGAAACACACTTTGAGATTAGTAATATAAGTAAGGGTACAAACTAGCACAACAAAGTTTAATCTATTTAAACATATATCGTATATGGTTAAACATATAAGAGTAAAATATCTTTTGTATTAACGTGTATTTTATACAAACACATAGAAGTTGTAAAGTATATGAAACGTGTAAGTCAAATTCAAACGTATAACAATTAGAAGTATTATTTTTTCTAATTATGTTTAAAATATATTTATATACAAAATACATTTTCTTATTTTACGGATTCATAATATCCTTATTTTAGTAAAAAAGTATGTTTTTATTTAAGAATAAAAACATATTTTTATTCTTAAATAAAATAATTTAATAATTGCTTTAATAATTAATGCACAAGAAGCCGAAGTAAAGAGGACCAAAATGGTTTTTATATATCACAAATAGGTAAACATAAAACCAATTAGAATAGAAAAAACATATCACTTCGCAGAACGTGGAAGTGTTTACGCGAAAAGTAATCAATTTTTATTAGATTTGATTAAATCTGTTATGAGTTGTCCTGTAATCAATATGTTTGAAGTGGCATTGCATGTGGATGACCTTTTGGAAAGCAGAAAGATATATTGATTTGAACGTTTCATTTTCGCATTCTCTAATTGCTCGAAACATACTATATCTTATAGACTTTTTTCCCACTAAATATATAGTATTTTTTAATCGAAATAGTCTTTATGCTACGCATACACGTGTTGCATGCATGTTATCACTTCAAAGATTCCTATTTCATAGATAATTTATCGCAATACCGGACGATTCTATAGACATTTAATGTCTTTGGTCTCAAAGATCAAAGATACACTGGGAAACGAATTAAAATAAAATTGTAAAATTTATTTGGTTTTAATGCTGTTCATAAAAGTTTACTTACTCAGTCTGTTCATATATACATCTCAGGTCTGCCGGTCCGTCCATCACAAGCGGTCAACTTCATCAACCAGCCGGGAGGCGTGATCGGTCTCAGCATCGACAGCTGCAAGCCTGAAGACGCCGGCCTCTACTCACTGTCGGTCGCCAACAAGCTGGGCGACGTTGAGTCCAAGGCGAAGGTCGAGGTCAGCCAGAAGGAGAGGAAGCCCGCCTTCATAGCCGAGCTGATGCCCATCAAGGTCATCGAAGGCTTCCCCGCCAAATTAGAAGTCAAAGTATTGGGTCACCCACCGCCGCTTATTAAATGGTGAGTAACGTGTTTTTACACTAAGAGGTCAGACGGAAAATACTAAGTACCCTCGCTGTCGTAACCAAGTATGTTGTAGAGATTTAAGTGGTCATCTTGAGAACTTCTATTGCTTGTCGTATTCTGTGTTCCATGGAATCATATTAACACCATATCAAAAACTAATACTCTTGGTGGTAGAGCCATGCAGAAGTACCACGACTTTTAAGAAAATCGGCGTAAAGTGCAAGTATTTATGCTTCTGCGTTTCATCCGGTATGTGAGGCTTCCTTTTCCAGCCTCCCCGTTCCTTCTCTTGCCTCTTCCTCCCCCTTCCCTTTTGCTTCCAAAGATTCTCAACTTAAAGGCACGCAACACATTTGCAAAACGTTCGACGTTGCAATATAAAAAATGAAGTAAAAGAGAGAAAAAATATAAAAAAATCAATTTATCTAGAGAAAAAATATAAAAAAATCAATTTATCTAGGACTCACAACGGCCAGGAAGTGGTGCCGGACGGTAACCGTGTACGAGTGGTTACGCAGCCGGACGGTATGATAGCACTCCTCATCGCAGAAGCCCAAACCCCGGACGCCGGACAATATGGAGTGACAGCAGTGAACGACAAAGGAGAAACTTCCTGCACAGCCGAACTAAGTGTTGCAAGTGAGTTTATGTATTTCCTGTATAAATCGGCTGAATTGTTATAACATATTTTTATTTACAACCAACAAATTAAATTAATTTTATTTTTTAATGTTTTTTTTTGTGTTACTAAGCATATAAGTTCTTGTTTTGAATTGCATTACAAATATTGAAAAAAATCAACACACACAAACAATATTTAGCACTACAACCACTAACCGATCATTATCACCGATTGTATAGATTATTCATAAGATTTTTTTGTTTCATTCAATATTAATAATAAGTAATTAATTATTAAGTAATAAAAAATGTATAATTTCTCATTTTGAATACAACATCAATATTATAAATTTCTTTTCTCAACTGAAAATCACACAGATCGTTTTGACCGGTTTGGTAAAGACATTCCAACTGTTCATACTTTCGATATTAAAAACGCAAAGTGAAACCTCTGTTAAACTTTATACAAGGTCGCGAGGACGACTCGTCGCCCCAAGAGAAGCCGCGCTTCGTGCATGGGCTTCGGGAAATAACGGCCGACGAGGGTCAGCCGATGTCACTGAGTGCGCCTTTCGTCGGTAACCCGGTGCCAGAAGTCACCTGGACCAAGGACGGACAGCAACTCAAGCCCGGCGAAAGGGTCCTGCTAACTTGCGACGGGAAGAGGGTAAGTTATTACGTATGAATGACAAAACGTCTATCGTTTTGGAGCATAAATTGCTTATAACACAAAGCAATTAAACTTCTTCTACTTAGAAGTTTAATTGCTTCTGACAATCTGCTTAGACTGAGTCCTACTACTTAGTAGGACTCAGTCTTTGCAGAGTCAAGCTGGGACGGCTGTTATTGTATATTGTGACATTGAATTAGCATAAAAGCTACTTTAACATTTCTTACAACGAGTAACTCCAAATCACCTTTCAAAATCACTTTCTTTATAACTTAATCATGCAGCAGGATAGCGGCAGATCATTACCATGCAGATATAAAATATATTTAGGAACCAATTACATATAAGAACGACTTAGATTTCTTTTGTTACGAGTTTAGATTTGATTATAAATATACACTACCAATTGTTATATGGGACTATTTTGCAAAATTCTTAAGATTTTTTACGGTGGTAGAGCCACACAGCTCCTCCCGTTATTGAATGGGCCGGCTCGAATCGGATAAGTACCACAACCGCACAGAAAATCGGCGTAAAGTGGAAGTGCTTTTACTTCCGCGTTTCGTCCGGTGAATGAGGTAGCCGGTGGCCCATCCGCCTTTCTTCCGCTCCTCCCCCTCTCACTCTTCTCGCTACCTCTTCCTCTATCCTCTCCTCCTTCTGCTCTCTCATTCCTCCTCGCTAACTCTTCCGAATTCCCCCCTTAAAGGCTGGCAACGCATTTGCTAGTTCTGTAATGCTGCAAATGTCCATGGACGGCGGCGATGACTTGTCAGCCTTATCCATAAAAAAGAAAAAAGCACATTGCCAGTTATTCTACCTCTAAACAGTAAAGTGTACGCACTACTTTTACTACTTATTTCCGTTTAGAGAGCAATGTGCCCAACGTATTGACTGGGTCTAGAGATATAACATCTTAAATTTCTCGGTGATAAACGCAACCAGTTTCTGTATGACACTATCTTACGATTAGGCACACGACTTACTCTTTCCTCTTGTTTTATATCCAAAAAAAGTATTCTACGCTAATTGAAAAATCTTTTTATACGGTAAAAAATTAAAACACAAGGTCCGAAGCGTGTAGAAATAGCTCTTTCTTGGCATTTCTGTCCCCTGGCCGTTGGGAACTACGTTATTGTAATGTTAGAGAAAAAAGGATATAAAAGAAGACGTATGACGGACAGATATAACCTTGTGAACCGTATGGATCGAATATATAGTTTGTTTTTGAAAATTGCTCGACCATACACATTTACATTACTCCGAAGTTACCTCTGGTTGCTTCGACATTACGAAATTGAGATTTTATAGAAATAATTACGAACTCGAAACATTCGTTTGTATCGGTTTATGAAAAATTCGACGCGGCGTTCGTAATTCCGCTTTGTTGTTCAGGTGGGACTAGAGATCAACCCGGTGGAGCCAACAGATGCCGGCGTGTACTCGGTGAAGTTAAACAACCCGTTGGGAGAGGATACCAGCGAGGCGAAAGTCAACGTTCGCAAGATCTACCAACCGCCTACCTTCTCGCAGAAGTTCACCGACCTACAGCAGGTTATGATCATTACATCATACACATTGTATTACATCATCTTATTAAGTGCGCTAGTATACCTAGGCATTTGACACGGGGAACTTTTAGTACATTTCGCGTTTAAATCTTAGCTGAAATTGAAGCCAATAAAGCCTTCCTTGGTACTTAATTGTACCATAACTGTAATACAATGGGCATGCTCCCAATGAATGATGCTCCCCATTTACTTGTTCGTTGTGTCTCTCTGCCTATTTGGGTATAAACACATTAAATCACTCACAATATCTTCATACGGTAACTTATTCTTGGCAACTAGTTTTTCCCAATTTTTAAACTGTTTTATCCTTAAAGTGAAATCTACTACGGTTATATACTCATGCAATTTCCTCTTTTAGCTTCCATCCTTAGACGCGAAATTCTCTGCTCGAGTCTACGGCAAGCCAACCCCAGATATATCATGGTACAAGAATGGTCAGCCGCTTTCGCCGTCTGACAAGTACGGCATCAAGAGGGACGGCGAAGCCTGCTGCTTATACGTCAGGGATTTGAAACCTGAGGACGCCGGTAGCTACAAATGCTTGGCGAAGAACAGAGAAGGCGAGGCCTCTTGCGAAGCTGCACTGGAAGTGGTTGATAAAATGTAAATATTCATCAGTCAATTTTTAGATACGTCCGATTAAAATTAGCTTTATAAATCCTGCACTATTATATACCTGTATACTATATCTATCCTGCACTATACACATATGTATAGTGCAGGATAGATATCCAGGCGCGGATCCAGTTATCAAATAAGGTTGTGGGCACATCCACCCAAAAGTCGGCCAAATGCGAGTTGGAGTACGAACCTGTTCATGAACAATCATGGACTAACTTACGTTTTGAACGATTTTTTAATTTGAGTTATTTTCGATGTTCAAATGATAACATTGATTACTAACTAAATTAAACGTCATTTTACTGTAATAACTTTATCAAAAACTAATAACATGTCCCGACTTCACACAAGTGGACATTTATTTTTCATTGCTTATTTTACTGTGTCAAACAAACTTTACCAGTTAGGTAAAACTAGTGAATTGGGGTTGTGAGCATGCCCACAGTGGCCACAACGGTGGATCCGCGCCTGGCTAAAGGACACAAAACCTGTGGGAATATTAGTTTCTAAGAGTTAATTAAACTTTTAGAAACTAATATTTTAACTAAAATTCTACATCTTCGAGGCCTTGACAAAGTCATCAATAATTAACAGTATTGTAAATCTATCCGTATTATATTATTATATTTACATTCAATTATTAAACATTAATTAATTATTATTATCATTTAAACCTATTTCAAAAATGATGAAAGCGACTGGTGACTAGAGGGCTAGTTCTTCTCTTTCCCAAAGTTTAAGTGTATATAACGGGGAAATGCAGCCAGGTTTAATAGATTTTTAGTGTAATGACAACATTGTAAACAATCGTTGTTGTAAATAAAATAATATTTATTATTATTGTTATTTATAAGCTATCTGACTGCTGCTAGCTAGTTGACTAAGCTGTCAAAATGCTCTGATATGAAAATGCCTTTCAACAGCTCCTGTCAATTACATACATTTTTAGCACATCTATAACGATATCCTTAACCATATAAAACGTATTATGTCTAGAGCGCCTTACGCTACGAGGATTTATTGAAATGTCACAAATCCACGTGATATTTCAATAAATGGCTATGGGCGTTATCAACCGCCATTGAAAGTGGATGTACTTTGAACGGCGTGATTTCATACGAGTTGTTCTTCCTTGTCGTGTATTGTGCCTTCGTTGCAGTTTTATTGGACGGCAACCCGGTAGATCCTGTGTACTATCCCTTCAACGGTAGGCGGGGATTTTGTGCGGGCATCGTTTTGAGACGGTCGCGTTCGTAATTGATCTAAACTGATGACTGATCTTTCGAATATGTTATTGGTATGATCTATTTTAGAAAACGCCTGGGATAATACATTTGTTTTTTGTGCTTTTGTGTTATGTTAGCGACAAGCTGTGGTGTGTAAACTCTACTGTGTTCCGGACGACTGCGTGAAGGACCATGCCAGCATGTTTATCGTGTATGCAGACATATGAAACATCTTTGGACGTTGTTAGAGTGTTGCTTATTATCAAAGATACGACTCGTTTCGTAACTTTGTCTATAGGTATTAAAGAAAGAAAACATTACTTGTATAGAAGCGGTTTCAGGATATGTACGTGATTTCGGATGGATAAGCCGGCCCGTCCAGGGAAATACTATAGCTCTATAAGCGACTAGTAAAAATTAAAAGTATTTATTCCTTTGCTTTCTAGGTAATAGTTCAAGTTTAGAAAGGTTGTTAAAGTGAATGCTTTAGGTTACCCAGAAATTTAGGACGTCTAAACTCTTTGCCCAGTAATTACGGTGGTTTCGTTTTCACGTCGGCTGTGCACAGGAGTTGGAGTTATTACGGTGGTAGAGCCACGCAGCTACCCCCGCTGCTAAATGGGTTGGCTCGAACCCAATAAGTACCACGACCTCATAGAAAATCGGCGGAAAGTGGAAGTGTTTTTGCTTCCGTGTTTCGGCCGGTGAGTGAGGTGGCCGGTGGCCGATACCCTCCCTCCCTACCTCTCCCTCCATTCTCGGGGGGACCCCTTTTGCTCCCTCTCTCCTCCTTCCTTCCACACACTCCTCCATTTGTTAGTTCTGTAGTGCTGCAAATTTCCATGGGCGGTAATCACTTAAAGTCAGGTGACTCACTTGACGTTAAGTGACTTGCTCGTTTGTCAGCCTAAACCATTAAAAGAAAAAGTTGGACTAAGAAAATTAATTATATTAATAGCGAATAGTTTCAACTTACATGATTCCTTTCTCGACGGTCATATCGAGGTAGTTCAGGACTGGCTTATAGTCCGGCTTGTCCGGCCGTCCATAGTACTTGTACGCGCGCTCAACCACCACGGCGGCGGGTACCGCCGCCATCTTGGATTTTGCTCGTCGAACGCGCTTTAGTGTGAACGCATCTTTTATATATTCTGTGGACAAAAACAAAAACAAACGTTAGTTATATTATATATTTATTGGCCATTGAATTGGTATGAAATCACGTGTTGATGATTCAAATGCAACGTAGGTACGTGCTTATTGCTTGTTATGACAGAAAATAATTCAGTTTAATGTTTATTCTTATACGAGCTTGTTTGATTGTTAAGAAGTCCCAAGACCATGTCAAAATTTCTCGCCACATCCCGAGTTGACTGGGAGTGAATGCCTACAGGCATCAAGTCCGCCCTTTGTAATCCCTTAGTATAAGGGGTTTTTATAATAAAGAATAAATAAATTAATAAATGTAGCGTTCTTTAATTATTATGCTGAATATGTGTTATCTTTGTACGATCCCTATTCTATGATGTCTTTTGCGAACACACTACGCAGTAACTAAACTGTCCCTAAAATGCAGTGCGGAAACAATTCCTAAATATTGCCTTCTTTGCGAAAACTTAAAATACTGTCAGTGGCTAAAGAATAAGACAGATTAAATTTGAATCGGATTCGATGTTGTGAATTTATATTCTTGGTACGAACAGGTTCCTACTTATTTTTAACTATGATTAATAACTAAGGTGTCACTTATCTATTGTTATTCTGGCCTCACTTGATTTAACTTTGGATATCATACGTGTTATTTATAACAATCATCGTAACGTTTTGTATTTTGACGTGAACTTTTCATACATTACGCGTTGCAGAATATTATGTATATGATACGCGATATGTCCCCAAGAGCTTTTGTTGACCCCCTTATAATGGAATAATATATAGGACTTAACGCAGGGTATCACAAAAATATCATAACTGTTCGACGTAGAACTTCAAACATACACCAGACAGCCTAAGATATTAAGTGGTAGTTAATTTTTTTGTACTACTACTCTGCCTATTGAAATAGAACAATATCTTATGTAATAACTATTTTTTTTCTATTATTTGTAACTAGCTGATCCGGCGGACTTTGTTCCGCCTTAGAGGCAATAAATAAGATGATTATTTATTTCTGATAAAATTTATAATTGTCAAATTTACGTTTAGCTGTCATTTACATTTTGTTATTCCATGTCAGATGCGTTTTTGTTATACCACGTTTTATATTGACTCGTATTCTCTTTGACGTTTTATGTCACGTCACACGGGAACACGGTCGAACGGGATTAAAAGTATCCTATGTCCGTCTCCTGGTTCTAAGCTACCTCCCCACCAATTTTCAGCCAAATCGGTTCAGCCGTTGCTGAGTTATAAATAGTGTAACTAACACGTCTTTTATATATATAATGAAGCAACATTATCGTCATTACAAAATTTTTGCCGCAATCATCAATTAACATTCAGTGACTAATGATAGATATAGTTTTTATCTATGACGTTAATAGCTAATAGGTCTAAACCAATAGATCTATTTCTTTATAAGAAAAAAAATTCCAACGCGTTTAACATTATAGTTGATTATACCAATTTTATGTTTGTCTATTATATATTAATAATATGAAAAGGTTAATTCTCTCTCTCTCTAATTGCCCCGTGATAAGCTCCAGCGCCCACTGGTGGGCTCCCGTTAGGATCCTTTAAGATTGTTATCTCTTAATTTGTATACATTCTGTTTATATAATTTTAATATTTTATTACGACCATATATCTCAACTAGCGGTGTTTGAAATCTTGATTGGCAAATAAACGTTTGAATTTGAATTATAGCGCATCTGTCGCTTGTAAAACCGCGGCAATTTTGTCTGACGTACCCATACGCGCGGGACTTACGATTTATGCGTTAATTTTTTTTATAAAATTTTTTACGTGTAATTGACTATTATTTTCGGTGGTAGAGCAGGCCCCCCTACTGCTGAATGGGCCGGCTAGAACCGGATTAGTACCACGTCCTCACAGAAAATCGGCGTGAAGCGGAAGTATATTTGCTTCCACGTTTCATCCGGTAAGTGAGGTGGCCAGTGGCCCATCCCCTTCCATCCTTCCTCTCCACCCCTTCTTTCCTCCCACTCTCTCTTAAGGG
>DWHO01004276.1:0-11209 GCA_018247575.1 Eurytides lysithous rurik
CTTGTAGACTGTGTCTGTGGCACAGTTTAATTATTTCGAATATTGAATAACACAAAGTACTTCTTAGATAATTGCAGCATATCATTTCTCACATAAATACTGTTGAAGGACGCTTCAAATTATGACAAACGAAAATAACACTAATAATCAAATAAGTGGTTCTTAAGCAAAATTGATGGATTTGCAAATATTTCAATTTACTTTAAATACAGAGGGAAAAATATCTGGGACTCTTCTTAATAATTCAATTTGCCGTTTACTATCGTTCACGTAGTGCTTTAAGCAAACTATATTATTTAAACCAAAGCTTCTTTTTTCTGTTGGACAAAAGTTGAACTCAAGTGTTGGCGGCACGTTCACGATTTATCTTAAAATTTAAGTCGTATCTGGTCTGATGCATTTCTGTGCCAACACAACACGTCCCATCGTACGTTTGGCATCAACGTCGCTTTTATCTATATTGCGGTCCGTTCAGACTTCACACAATAACATTTTAGATATTTCATACAGTTCATTAGACATCAGATTAAAAAACCTTTGTAAGTCACAGTGTTTTTTTTTAATAAAAATTTTGATACTAGACTACGTTTTTTACGCTAATTCAAGTCACTTTTCATGTCAGACTGAAATTAGAACGTTACACAAAGTGTATTAAAAATATGACATTCTATAACATACAATTGTGCGTATAGTTTCTTAAAAATTGTTAGATAAAATACCTAACAATGTGAATTCTAATATTGTTAGCCATCCGATGATCTGAGTAGCCAAAATGTATCGTTCTCATTTTAAGTGATGAGAACAATACAGCCTTCTTTTCTCTGCGCTGCACTCCTCAACCACAGCTTTAAGATGTTATATATTACTATGCCGTAATTTTATCACTATATAAAATAAAGTATTTATTACCGTTATATATTTTTTATTTTCATTTCCTTATTTTCTTATAGCATCTACTACAAATTCTCTCCAAAGCCGGGTTGATTGGAAGAGAATGTCCAATGGCATCAAGTCTCAACCTTTGTAATTCCTAGGTGTAAGGCATTGAAATAAAGTGTAAATAAATAATTCCTAGTATTTACACTGACGAAATTGTCCCTCCAGCCGTAACGGAGTAGTAAAGTATACTTACTATTTACACATATTAGCTTAAACAGTTGTTTGGCGGTAGAATGAATGGCAACGCACTGATGTTATCTCAGGCGAACTGCTCGTTTGCAATAGGGTTTTACCAAGTGGTAAAACGACATACATACATGTGTCACTCTTAATGCCTGTGAATGCTTACAAATAACACTTTTTTAAAAGATACAATTTGTAGGCAACGTTTATACGCCTAACAGTAAAATTAATATCTGTAAAAAAAAAAATGTACAGAAATGTCTAGAGATATTGTTGACATTATTATTTCCAAGCAACAGTGCCCGCTTCCAACTCCATGTAGGGACAGTAACGAGAGAAAAATGAGTGAAAAATGTGAAGTATATTAGGCATTCCACCTCGCAGATGTAGCCAACGGGACAGTATTAAAGTTTAAAAAACCATTATATGTTCAATTTTACATAAACGTCCGAAATAAGTGCCTTAAATATTCGATACATTTTTCTTAGAATGTAATTTTATTAATTTGACTAAAGAGTAATGGTGTAATCACTGACAAATCTACTTATTTTAACCACTCGTAAAGATTATGGTTCCAATATATGACAGTGATACTAACGATTTGTTGATTTTCGAGGCAGCAAGAGGCTTCACTTATTAGCTTTTTACTTATTTCTCACCACCTTGTATACCCTAATATTCCATACCATCAGGCGTCATCTATAATTGTATTTAAATCTCTTGAATACCGGTGGTTGTAAAATGTATCGAAATAATCTAAAAAAACTAAATGTATATATTTTTATCACATATAAGGTTTATACAAAGAGGCTTTCACAAATTTAATAAAATTAATATCGTTATAACTTTAAAAGTAAGCCTCACCACACCACACCGTAAACTTTAATATAAGCTTAACTTTGATACTATATACTTTACGAATATACAATCTCAGTCAAATACAGATAACTTGTTGTTCGACGTTCCTAAAAGATCCTAAAACCTTGGATTACAAAAAAACTTCTGAGATGTACAAAACACAGACATAGTTTACATGAACTGTTTAAAAAGTTACCACAGAATATAACCTTTAGCTATCCGTCACCAAATATAAAAGTACTGCAACAATTTATAAAAAAAAAACGAGAAAACAAAAAAAGCAATTGTGCAAAAATGAAAACTAAGCGGTTTCAAAAAGAAAAAAAAGTTTTGTAAAATAATAAATAAGATAGCAAGAAGGAACGGTAGCAAAGACTCAACTGTTATGACAATCTGCAAACCGAAACGTGGCAGTCAACACAGCCGAAAAGATCATCAAAAATTTTGATTTAAATTGACACCAAACATGTTATAATATTTTACTCAATCGCTTTGTTACCCACCAACGAAGCTTGCAACGTGCAAACAGAAACTTGTAAATGGGAAAAATTCATTTGGTGATGGTACAGCATAGCAGATACAGCAATTTATTCAGCGGTGATTTGTTCTAAGAAGTATCTGTTTAACTCAAATTAGTTTTCATAGGTTTGTTGATTGGCTCCACAATAATTTACTCTCCAAGTCTCGAGAAAACCAAACTTATGACATTTTTGAAAGAAACCGCAATATTTTCTGAAATTGTTCATCATCGCATTGCAGTCCATACTTGTCGATTTTCTCCCGACTCCGATTGCTCATGTATACCATTGCAGAATGTTTTTTTTTTTGTTAAAAAACGCTGCCCCAATTATAAGATAGAAATATCTTTTGGTATAAAGGCGTTTTTACATACATAAATTTTACGCGGACAAACACCCAGATCCCAAAGCAAAATCTGTAGTTCGTACAAATATTTGCCCCCGGTAGGAATCGAACCCACAACCTGCGACGCCGATGCCAATACCTTAGCATCTGCGCTAAACGGTCATCAAATGTTAAATATGTCAAATATCTTGGTATTTAATAAGATACAAAACTAAAATTTCATAACCATATTAACAGAGTTGATGATAGAATACGTAAATTAACATACATTTTTAGAACTCTAAGAAATAGAGCTAATTTTGATACAGTCAAGTTGGTTTACTTCCCTCTCTGCCAATCGCTTATAATATACGATGATTGTAAATACAAATTTTTATTAGCTTAGGTACAGTCTCCCAGATTATCTTAAATTATTTTATTTTTATCCGTGTAAAATTAACTACTATTATTATTGTGTAAGATCAGTATTAACAGTTATTTATCTTACTTTTTTGGCTCTAAACGTGGCAAATCTGAGTTTACCTGTGAGCGTTATAAGACGGGGGCTCTATTAGAGTTACCTATCCAAAGTTAGGTTTAAGAAATGTGCCTATCTTTAAACTGTAATCATATTGTTCCAGTACCTTATTATTAAAAAGCAAGGTGTAATTTACATTCGTGAAGGTAAATTCCATGCATTTACATTTCTTAGCATAAAGGCACAAAGTTATTACTTCCAAAACAGCGAAGTATACCTGACACACCACTGTTTACTACGTCATAATTAGTTCAACGAAGCTCGACTCAAACCGATATTCTTAATTTAGAAGTAAAAAAATTATAAAACATGAAATTTTCTACAAAGTCATATATAAGAAACAAGTAGATGTCAAACTACGTGCAAACTAAATTAAAATTTCTAGTTGAAAGAACACAAATGCTTCTATCGACCATTAAAACTTGCTTACTGAAGACAGAAATTTCAATACAATTGAAACTAAGTTACGGTTAATTAAAAGCAAAGCCAGACAACTTTGCTGGGCGATTCCACGTGAAGGGTTTTTAAAACAAAAGCGAATGAATTTAAGTTTCAAGAATTAGATGGCGAATTAATTATTGCTTTGTAATAACGAATGACATTTCATAAGCTTATTATAAGCAGTGTATAAGTATAAGCTGAAGTTTGAGCTCATCTGATATTCAATCAGATGAGCTCAAACTTCAGAATTAAATATTTTTACATAAAAAATACAATAATTATATAAAATAACAATGCATTTGTGTCTTATGCAGTTAGCTTCTGGTGGAATATATTAGTCATCAAATTTTACCCGTTTATTATAGTATATTAATAATGATAATATATAATGAAAAAAAATAACTATAATAATAATGGTATATTATAAAAATATTAATCTATATTATAAAAATGATAATAATTACCATGATCTAAAAAAAAGAACGTTCGAGTATTTTTTTAAATAATATACATATATATTATTTAAAAAACTACTATAGGTATACCTACACCCAAACTGTAAAGGGCGAAGTGATGCCTGTTGTTAGTTGCTTAAAATCTCAAAAACTGTTCAACAAATGTCGATGAAATTCATAGTTGTTTCTCTTTCTAGCTGCATCCTTATTTTAATATTTTCTCCCTTTCCATGGGACTATTATTCGTAGTAAGTTTAGAAAAAGGAATGCGATCAACAGATTATTTATATGCAAACGTAAAGTTATTGTTATGACCTGTTTACATGTCTAGTGGTACAATTCAATGTTATTTCCCAGCATATCTATTGTAACAAGTTGGTCAACAGACGTTCTTAAAATTTTAAATTCGTATCTATTATTGTGAAGTTTCTAGATGTATTTAATATGTAACAATCCATCGCAGATATCAATAGTGGTATCTTTATTTATTACAAATTAGAATATTCCATCAGTAATAAAAACAACTTTCAAACGTTGAAAAAAAAACAGCTTTAACAACTAAGAACATAATTAATACAAGCAAATAGATAATTTTGTTTACAAAGACGAACTAGGATAAGTTTTCAAAATGTACTCAATACCGACAGAGATTTGCATATTAATGAGATAGAGATCTTTGATGAGTCTTGGTGAATAGATGAATTTGAATTACACCGTAGAAAGAACTCGAACAAGATCACCGCAAAGTGAAAACATAGTCCGCTATTATATAGTTCATACAACATGCAATAAAGCTAGAGCTATATAAATCAGAACAAACGATTATCAAGTTGTATTGGAGAGATTTGTGCCGCGGAAATATAAATAGCGTGAAATTATTGTCCATTTTCTTTTGAAATTCTGACGCACAGTTCGTAAACGTTTCTTTAAATCAATTCACTAGAATATCTCTGCCTAGGTTAGAGTGTGAAATACCAGAACTTCCGGTTTAAAGGACAACGTACCCAGTGTCCATAACTGGGCATAAAGTTGTACATAGTTACGATAATTAATTGAGGAAATTCAGAAATAGATGAAGATAGTTCCTAAGTAAATCGATTCCTTATATACTGTCTGTATAAGCAAGTACTAACGTTCCGAGTTCTTTATTGCAAAATTTTGATTTGTCAAACAAATGTGACAAGACGGACATGTCTTGTCCCGGGAGGTAAGTGACATGCCTGCTCATAACAAGTCAGTGTAATATCGCTGCCCATGAACATTTACAACATTACAGAACTTGCAAGTACGTTGTCAGAATTTAAAGGAAGGAATTTTTGAAAAAGGGATGGGCGGAGAAGTAGTGACAGTGAGGGAGGAGGAGAGAGGAAGCGGGAGGGGTGGTAGGAAGGGAAGAATGGAGGCAGGGATAGGGAGGAGAGGAATTTGGATGGGCCACCTTACTAACCGCGCGAAACGTGGAAGCAAAAACATTTTCACTTCACGCCGATATTCTGTGAGGTCGTGGTACTTATCTGGTTCAAGCTGGCCCATTCAGCATCTGGAGCAGATGCGTGGATCTACTAGCGTAAAATTGATAATGGTATATCTCAATTACCATTATTTCCCTGTAATCCAGAACATGATAGCGCTAACGTATCACTGCTCAGTGGTACAAAATGTGAGTATGCTATGATAATACCCCAATTAAAATCTACAAATGTTTGATTAATATGAATTTTAACTTTTAACAAAAAAAATAAAAAAAATGGCCCTAGTAGTTTGAATTGATAAAAAAAAGGTTTTTTTTATGGTGATTGAAATAATTCCAGATCTAATAAAACCTCTTTAATTTATTTTGAAGCTGTGAATAAAACCTTTGCGGGGACCCTGAGATGAAGTTTCGTGATTGTTTCATTCTCTGTCAGACTGTCATTGTCTTCTCACTTTAAAATGCAAATTAAACAAAGGAAGCATTTGAAGTGCTATCTACAGATAAAGTTAATGTAAGTGCTGCTTATTGTGTTCATTTATTTACCGTGTAGCCTGTAACGCTTGTCAGTAAAAAGAGTTAAGCTGAAAATATTTTGACGTTTTTAACTGAGCCTATACTTATAACATTAGTGGGAACATACTCGTACCAAATTAATTCAATGAGCTTATTTTATCATTCATATTTTTGTATATTTATAAATAGTTCACAAGTTATTGTTTCTCAGTTAAAAAGGTTTACTTACCAAATTCATATTGATATACATTGGATTTGCGGCGGCTCTATGGGCTACTTTTAAAAATTTAAACGATTCCTTGTGACAAGAGCAAGCGATCGTATTCACAGATCTGATTTTAAATTCTATGATATTATTCCGGATCAAATTTGCAAGTTTTTCTTAAAGCAATATCCATCATTCGACTGAGCTTAATTTGGGCGCTCTTATTTAATCTAAATGATTTTCTTATGACGTCATCATGATTTTTCATTCTAACAACTGTTGTGAGAAGTTGAACATCTTACCAAAAAAAAGTTAAATACAGTAAAATCCCGTCAGTTGCGTTTTTTTTTTATATTTCCCATTAGTAACTCTTTACAAGATGTTTTAGTAACAATGCATGAATTGTCCGTAAATAAAACAATGAGGACGGTGAGTCCTGCCATTTCATTTCATTTAATATTTTATTTTATAATTGAGCTATTACCTGGACCTAATTTTTATCTTTGTATCTTAGAGTTAAGCTACTATATATATCACAACTATAAATACTAACAACAAGACTGTTATTAATCCAAAAGTGCGGTCACTCCGATTGACAGCTTGATCGCGAAAAAACCTCCGTGCTCGACTAATTCACTAGAATCGAATGCGCCACTCACGCGCATTGTTTGGATGGTCCACTATATCGCGCACAGTGGACTTGCTGCTTATTGAAGTCTTCCTTGATCCTTTATTTAACAGGGCACTTGCGTTTGTCATAATGTTCGGACCGCGAACATTTACAGGTACTATTTTTGAAGAGACATTATGGCTTGAATGTAAATTTATAACAACATCTGCTTGGGTTGCTGTAAAGTATAAAACCAAATGATGTGCTTGTTCGCAATCCGCCGCGTCACTCTCGATCATGGAACATACATCTTTTCCTTTCAACGGCTCTAAATACTTGTAGCAGTTTTTATCGATCTCCATAATCGAGTTTTCATGACTAATTCAGGTAAACTAATATCATGAAAAGAGGAGCAACAATGTATCTTGCTTGACGCCAATAAAATTTCACAAACGCCTTAAATTTTCGTTTTCGCACACATGTTGTGCAGGTTTTACGTATTCTTGTTTAATTTGAATCATTTTCGTGTCGCCACAACTATATATTTTTGGATGTTGCGGTATTTGTTTCACCAAACTGTCCTCATGTCCTTGTTAGTGGGCAATCTCAATGAGTGTGAGCTGTATTTTACCTTACCTATCTCAACAGCGACCCTTTTATCAATGAGCTCCATTTGAATGCAAGCTTTTGCTTCCGCTGCTTCCAACTCCAATTCAAGCCTCCAAGCCCGAAGCGGAGATGACGCCGCGTGTCTAGACATCTGTGACGCTGATGTTCTACATGAAGAATGCATGTTACCACTTCCCATCTCTTACTAGTAATTCGTTTTGCAAGAAGGCTGGCGTACCATTGATGGAGGCTAGTCACGGGTGCTTTCCAACTCCTTTCATAATAGAGCACGAGTTTATATCATATTTATTTATTTATTTAAATTAAAAAAATATAAGTTTACAGTTTACACCAAAACACTTACATTTTAATTACAGTTAAATTATTAAAAATACACTTAACACTAATAAAAAACATAATAATAAAGAAAAAAATATTTCAACGTTGTGTTTCTACAGAATTTAAACATATAATAATTGTACGATATATAATGTACGGCTTGTCATGTACAATGTCAATATCCGTATGTTGTACACATTTTTTGTGTACCTTTGTAATAAGCATTACGACAATTTTTCTTAGCTGTTTAAACGTGTCTATTCCACTTTGTGATTGCTCATAAAACTTAAATGATGACATGCTAAATCATATATCAACGTTTTGTTTCGCATAAGTTTTGAAAACTTAAATCTTTAAACACAAAATCTTTCTTGATTGAAATACATGTCAAAATGACAAAACGATATGAGCAAGCTCCCTGCTCAACTGAATTTGAAAACAGACGCGTCGAATATGCCTAGACTGTGCGTCGACGTAATTCTTACTTTTAATTAAAACATGTTTGATTAATCTATTTACTACAAAGTTATTTTTAATAAGCAATGCTTTTTGGTCACTGAAGTGTAAATTGTAAATTATTCAGTTTTTATTGTTAACTTTTAGCCTAGAAAATGTTTGGAATAAACCCCTGTATCAGTATATCTATTTGAAAGTGTTCTAAGTTATGTGTTTGTTAGTGTTACAACATATTTTATGAACTAGGAGGCAACCGAGCAAACAGCTAATAATAAATGTAATTTTTGTACATCCGAGTACCTAACCTCACACCATTCATTTTCATTAAAATGCTGAGTATTATCCAAGGATTCTAGATAGTAGCTGAGGCTTTTGAAAGAGAAGGTTCTTTTGATTTTATTTAGTAATTAAATTTGAAGTGATGCGTATTTTTTTCATTTTAGATTTCAGCACCGTATAATGACCTATGTTCTTTATTTCCATTATGGAAATTTCACCATCACTATCATTGAAACCTTGTCTTTCTTCTATAATTCGCGAGATGCTAGGCTTACTCACACTAGTATTAGCATCGCAAAAACCGCGATTATGAAGTTCATTAACTGCCCGAGATAAGTCAAATAGTAATTTTCCAGTACGACTACGCTTGCCGCCCCTTTGTGTAATAGTGGCAAAGATTTTTCTTTTTCCGTGCGAAACTTACCGACGGTAATGATTAGGATCTAGAATTTGCCGAAGTGCTAGATGACGAGCTAGAATCTTGACGCGACATACGTCTTTTTAGCTTGGAGACTGGATGGCCCCGGAGTCTCTTTTTCAATACGATCATTTAAATCCTCCATTTTAACATTTATTAGGCTTGAAAGTTCTTTCTCCGTACTTTCTGCCGAATGGCTCCGAAGGGAATTTGTTGAAATATCGTTATCACTTGTGCAATGCACAATTTACTTTATAGGTATGATCTGGAAGAACAAAATGTAACATAATATGCAGATTTTACTAGGAATTAGGACGCTAATAATTTTTAAAATGCTACCAAGTCTAACACACTTCGGATAGTCCCAACCGGTGGTCAAGATATTATGCAAGAAAGAGAAAGATATACGGAATAAGTAAGAAGGAATAGAAAGGGACAATGGGTAGAAGGAAATGACTTACGTCAAATTCATACAAATATTTGTATCGGATGGGAATCGAACCAACGACCTGCGGTGCTGAAACCACTTGCCTAGCAATTGCGCCAAACGGGCTATCAACTACTTCTGTGAACCGGTCGGAAGAGCAACGTCGTCAGCAATAGCCACATAGTGGTTCCAAAAGGTTTTTTTATGGAATAAGCTGACAAACGTGCTGGCAGCTCACCAGATAGTAAGCGATCACTGCCGCCCATGAACATTTGAAAGATAACAGAACGTGCAAATGCGTTGGAATTTGGGGGGAATTTTAGGAAGAGGACGGAAGAAATGAGAGAGTGGGAGGGGAAAGAAGAAGAGGGAGGGTCAGAGAAGAAGGAGCGGGAGGGGGATGGACCACCGGCCACCTCATTCACCGGACGAAACGCGGAAGCGAAACAACTTCTATTTTAAGTCTATTTTCTTTGCGTTCATGGTATTTATCTGGTTCGAGCCGACCCATTCAGCGCCGGGCAGCTGCGTGGCTCTACCATTGTAAGGTTCTATGTAGCATTGTGTTGTCATGCGAAGGAATGTCACCTACCGTCGGGCGAATTGTTTGTATTGTCACTTTATCTCATAGAATTAAAAACAAAACCACCTAGCAGTAAGATGTTAGCATTAGTGTTCGGTTGGAAAAGTATTGCCAGGACAATTGCGATTATATACCTCTGGATTCACCCTGGACCCTGGAGCACAGCGCATGGTCAATCAGGTTTTGTACAGCACTGTGCCGTTTTCGGCAGACGTCTACCTTAACCATCTGGCACACGATATGTTATGTATCTCCTAAAAAAAAGACGACAAACACATTTTCACATTTATAATATCAGTAAGAGCGTTTTCTTCGTTGTAATACAAACACGCTGATGTTATATTAAACACCGGTCGTTCCGGATAAAATAAAGAGAAACGTTAACAAAGGACGTTGACATTTTATAAAGAGCGAAGAAAAATTTAATATACTTCAAAGGGAAGCGGAGAAGATGTAACAAATGCGAAGTCTATACAAACCGTATTACTTTAGTTATGCTTCATATATACTTTATACAAATATCGTTAATCTGAAATTCAGTTCGGTTATTCTCCATCTATATACCACTGGAGCAGAAGATTGTAAAACCTCTTTACAAAAATTTATTATTTGTGTTTTACACTAACTCTTTACTAAAGAAATGTTAGTTCATATGGGATATAGTAACAAAAGAATACGCATAATTCTTCTTAATTCGAGAGATAATAAGTTCGATATTAAAATATAATTTTCCAAGTAGCGCTAAATTCGGATAACTGTTTCAATTAAGATGTTATTTTTCGGAATAGAACCGTGCCTAGAACTAAAATTTTGCGACGCGTAATGCCGATACGGATAACAAACAAACGACAAACATACGAGGGCTGCTATTTATGTATCCGGAATACAAAAATGTAACAAACATATATCATATAATTGAAAATGGTTTTATTGCTTTTCAAAATATTCTCCCCGATGGTATTTGCACTTTTGCATACGTTGAAACCAATTTTCATAGCACTTTTTCCATTCTGAAGCAGGTATGTCCAAAACGTTCATT
>DWHO01004277.1:0-11208 GCA_018247575.1 Eurytides lysithous rurik
GTCCTAATCTAAATCAATACTCTTATTGGAGAAATTATAAAACATTATAGTAAACGTTTAGGTACATACATTTTTTAAAGGAATTGACGACAAGATATTTTCGATAATCACGTCACTTTGTAATCTGCTGTATATTCATAAAGAAAATCATTTTTTTACGTATGAAGATTTCAAATATTGCACAAAGCTCTTCCTATGCGTCTTAACAAAGTTCTGCGCTTCAAGCGGATCCGACGTTCAGCGAATGTTAGACTTCCAGTCGCGAACACCAAAATAATTTTCGCCTAAGCGCGCCCCGTGAACAACAACCAACCACCCGATGTACGCCTACCGTTCCTCTATTGATATTATACGCGGAATCCCTAATTAATACCCTCAGCGTTCGTTAATATTAGATCATTAAAGCCGCAATGTTCGAAAACTTACCTGCTTTCGGAAGTTGAATAAACAAAGAGAAGTTCAAGGCGGCGAACTTTGAACCGGGTACCCCACCGTACCTGTGTCAGGCTTACAAGTTATCAACTTCCGATTGCAATTAAAAATTTAACCGAAGGGTATCAACTCGGTGAATCTCGGCGAGGTTAGAGAAAGTTTTATATCGGTTAATGACCGAACGAAGGTCGTAATTAGTTACTCATGGCGCTGTTTGAGTTGCGGCACCGCGTTTCGCGGAACGAGTTGATTCCGTCTTGTAACTTTTTTTTGAGAGAGACGGTGCCAATTGTAGAGGCATTTTTTTGTGAAGGAGGCAAACGAGGAAACGGCTCACTCGCATTAACCGATGTCCATGCACATTTGCAACGTCGAACGTCTTGCAAATGCGCTCCTGGCGTTTAAGGCACTGGCGGTACTACCATACAATCCCAAAAGTCCGACTTGCCCTACTAAGGAGTAAAGTTTATAAATCTTAATTAGCACATAATTCCCGCAACGGTCAAATTTAAAAACAAATTATTCGGGAATTATGTGCTAATTAATATTTATAACTTTTACTCCTTAGTAGGGCAAGCCTGGCTTTTGGGCTTGTATGGTAGTACCGCCACTGCTTTAAGGTGGGACTTTTCGGAAGGGAAAGACAAGAAGAGGAAGGGGAGGGCTGGAAAAGGAACAAGGAGGAAGGGGCTAGGCCTCCGCAAACGTTTCTCTCCTAACTCTTTTCCGTCCGTGATTGTACCACTGTATTATAATGCGTAAGCATACTCTGTTTTATGGACAAGTGGGATCGATGTAATTTCAATGTAAATTGAGTAGTAATGACGTCCTGATGATGTAAACAACAAAAGAAATGCTGCCACCGTGTTGCCAACGAATAGAATAGTTCGCGTCTATCTACTTCACCCGTAACGCGAAGAGATTCCCTCTTCGTGTTCTTATAAAGTAATTTTCTTCATGTGGGTCTTAATATTTTCCTAGGTCTAGCTGTTCTTATCTATTCGGTGTTAACTTACGATGATTTTTCACAATGAGTAAAATGTCCGTGTTAGCTCACTCCGGTGCTGATATCAATGACTGTAAAGTCATGCATGGCATCATGCGTTATCAACAATTTAAAAATACTCTTTTTACACGTACCGACCGTAGGAACTTAACCGTTTAAGGAAAAGCTAGTAATGAAATCTGCATCAGTAGCCTGCACCATCTCAGTAACGATAAGTGTAATTTCTAGGATATGGCAGAAATGGCAATGTTTGCCCTAATACCGTCTTTATAATGCCTCTTTTATTTGCCCAGCAATGATGCATTACTTTACTTCATTGTGTATAGTTAGAGAAATATCGCAACGTTGAAATAGCCGAAAGTGCGGTACTAACAAAACCTAAAGTACCGGCCCAAAGTGATATTTGCGGTTTGCGCATCTCGAACTACACCAGGCCGACAGAGGTGCGCGTCCCTCGCCACTCACTTTATTCCGGTGCGCGCTGATTTTGGAGAAACAAAAAAAAAGAAACAAAATTAAATATTCCTCTGCCCACTGAGTCGTAATTAATCTCGGAAGCTCAAGAAAAGCTTGTCCTGCTCCGTGATGTTAAGTAAAAAACTGGATTGTTGATTTATTTATTTTTTTTCACTTGAAACTCTTTCGTTACTACCGTGTCTGTTTTAAGACGGCAAGCAGTCGAGTGAATAAGTATATTTCCGTTATCATTCTCGCAATCTTGTAAGTAATTTATGTGATTGCTTGAATCTTTTGTAGATACCACTTCGGGACATGCAGAATTCCGCAACATTGTCAAATCTTTTGCTGCAACGCCGTGTCATTCGAATTTTACTGCAGTCCAAATAGAAGGGTAACGTTTTCAATTCAATTACTGGGCATAAAAATTTATCGTCTTATACCTCTGCATGACAAGCGCAGCAGGACCATGCGGTTGTTATAGGCACGTGTGACAATTAGCATCAGAAGATTGAAGGAAATCCATTATGTGCAGTGGCGGTACTACCATACAAGCCCAAAAGCCCGGCTTGCCCTACTAGGGAGTAAATATTATAAATCTTAATCAGCATATTATTCCCGCGACACTCAAATTTAAAAATAAATTATAGGGAATTATGGGTATATAATAAATTATTTGGGCTTGTGTGGTAGTACCGCCACTGATTCTGTGGTGTGGGTATATTGATTATTCTAAGATCATATTCGTTAAGAACGATTAGACTGTCATTTATTTAATAGGTTGTTTCATAGTCTTAGCAACGGATATACCTATATCTGAGCTGTAAGAATAGTTTCCGGGACAGTTAACGACGTAGGCTTCGACGAAAAAGAAAGAAAAATGGCACGAAATCTAAACCCATAGGTAAACCTGTAAGACCTTAACCCGCATGATGTTCTTTACTATAGTCATAACATTTCTATTTTTATTTTAAAACTATCTGAATTTGTGTTAGAACCATGAGCAAGAGACACTTCAGCAAACGTAACTCGTACAGCGCTCGCGTAAAAAGGATACGCTTTTTCCATATTCCGTTACAAAAGACAAGCATAAAGGGAGGCCAACGGGAAATCCAATTAGATTTGCATTCGCAATGTTAGATTAAGTTATTATGCAAAATCGACTGAGCTGTTTTTTCTGTCAAAAAACCGAGCGCGGGGAGCGCTTTAAGAAGAATTACTGCATTTGTTTGCAATTACAGTGTGTATGAAGTGAGTGCAGATAAAAAATGCATTACAACGCGGGAAATTCAATTTCGCCCAATTCACCTCAAGGCAACTCGCAAACAACAGGGAATGTATTATCTCTAATTTTAAATTCAAATCGGAAATGTTACTCTAAGTGAGTTTTAAAAATATATATTTTATTGTTGCAGTAAACAATTTTGTCTCCAACTACCAGAATAAAGTGAAATCCGTTTATTAGCTCATATTTGTATTACATTATTAGATTACATTACTTCATTAGATATAAAGGTGTGGAATTTATTTATCACGAGATCTTCATCTAGTCGTTCCTTTTTTTGCCCAGCAGAGTCATTCCTTAACATGTAAGGTATCTAAAATTACGGTGTTTACGCGAAAATTGCACAATAATAAATAAAACAAATTTATCGCGTTTTAATTTACTTCCTCATTCCTGACGTTTCTGACTAATGGTGACATTTAATATCTCTGTCTGTCCCGAAACCATAAGTAGTTTTTTTTTCAGTAAATCTCATTAAACAGTCTTAACGTAAATAAAACTTAAAACTAAGTTATTTCATTTGTAGATTTAATAGTTCTCCGTTCACTCATTCGAACCAACGCACACTTTCTCATTCATAATATCGATGAGCGATATTTATAAAGTCATGGTAGGTCTCCACCAAAAACTTCGTTGAATCACATTCGATTCATTAATTACGGGTAAACCCACAAAATCAGTCCACATCACCCGCAAGGTAATGAGGCATGGCATCAAAATAGCTTCTATCAATTCGGGAGGCCCCACTCTCAGTTACATACAACTTTCTGGCTCGTCGGCGCTACCGATACGTCACCTTACAAGTTAAATAAGGGGTGAAACCAATACGAGGTGGATAAGAGATTTCGCTTTCCAGATCAATGTGTGTTACAAGAATGAGGTTCCGTATATGAATATACAAAGCTGTTCTCGCTAACATCTCTACGGGACTTTCTAGAAATTTAATTGATAATTTCTAACGGATCGTATCACAAGATTCGATATGAGTTAGTGATGCGTACATTAAAGCATAGGCTTCCAATAAAGTTATGGACTACCGCTTTTTTTTTTAAAGAAAATGAAATCCAATGCGCCTATACATCATTTACCAATTATGTTATTAATACCAATTTTATATGACTGTTTGTTATCCGTCGACATCCATAAATAAAACAAAAGATTCCCACTCTCTATGTGTCTAATCGTGGTCCACTAGGGGACGGTACCGCACCCGTTGGGAACTTATGATTTAAATTAAAAATTTTAATGTGAGAATTTACTTTTCACTGTATAAACATTTATTTATTTATTTACACTTTATTGGAACACCTTAAAAATAAAAATTAAAAAGGGCGGACTTACGCCACTGGGCATTCTCTCCCAGTTAAGCCAATGCGTGGAGAGAACTCGTAATGGGTGCAATAGTGAAAACGAATATGATAAATGAATAAAATCGATCAAATGATTTGATGGGCTCGTGTATGTTGTGGTTAGTGCTCCTGACTACAAAGCCAATGGTCGTGGGTTCGATTCCCAGCCAAACATATAATCTGTTGTGATATAATGTGTATCTGTTATCTGATTACCATAATACAGGCTAGGCTCTGCCTAGTTTGGGCAACGTGTGAGATGTCCTATGATATTATTATTATGATATTAAATAAAACGCCAATAGATACCAAGAAATAAATATTAATCGTTCATTTAGGTGATAGGGTGATAAGACGAGACGAGCAAGTTATGCACCTCATGGTAAGAGACACGCCTGCCCATGACAACACTGCCACAAAGAACTCTCTTTGCGCTTGTCATTTAGACATTCGAAACATTATATCTCTATGTCAATTAATTACTGGAGACATTTCCCATTATTTTCACCAATTTCAGGTCCACCAATTAGTCTACCAATTTCAGGTCGCTCAGCGAGCTATAGAGAGGGCTATGATCGGAATCACTCTGACGGATCGAATCCCAAACCAGACAATGCGACAGAAAACAAAAGTAATCGACATAGCCCAAAGGATTTGCTAGTTGAAGCAGCAGTGGGCTGGTCACATTTGTCACAGAACTGATGACCATTGGAGTAAACACCTTCTGGAGTGGGAATTACGTCTTGGCAAACGTAGTGCAGGACGCCCTCCGGCTAGGTGGAGTGACGACATCCGAAAGGTGGCTGGCAGTGGTTAGAAACAGAAAGCCCAAGACCGAGCTCAGTGCCTTCCCATAAAAGAGGCTTATATCCATCAGTGGATAAAAAACGTCTGATGATGATGATGATGATAATTTCCCATCCCGGGAGCCGTGGGAGCTGATGTGCGGGTGCTTTCATTGCACTCAAGCAACCCGAATTCAAACCCTATTAACTCACTCAGTGCTCAACGGGGAATAAAAACATCATTTACATTTTATCACTGTACGCCGGTGGCCTATCCCCTTATCTTCCCTTTCTCCCTCTCTCACTCCCCTCCCTACCTCTTTCTCCATCAATTCCTCCTTCCACTTCCTCTCTCTCCTCCTCCCTCCCTCTTTCCTGCTCTTAAAGGCTGGTAACGCATTTACAAGCTCTGTAATGTTGCAAATGTCCATGGGCGGCGGTGATCACTTACCATCAAAAAAATCATGAGGAAATCTACGTATGTAAAAAACAATGCAAGTTTCCTCACGATGTTTTCGTTCAAGAAATTTCTATCCAACAATTGAACAGTGGAGCCTTTCTGTTTCCAAAAAAAAAAAAAAAGAGAAACCATAAATAAAAAAATCTTAAATATGTGAAGTCCGTCAATACGCTGTGGCGCCGTGTAGCGACCTGTGCCCTTATACCCTTTGTATAGAGGTCTGTGCAAAGCAGTGGGACATAAATAGTCTGTTACTTTTCTTTTACTCATTCCCCTTCCAGCTGGCACACGGTAGTGCTTAAACGTTCTTACTTCTTGCCACTATAATAGCCAACAATGTATTTGTACCGCTCCAGACGGACTTAGCTTGAGTTCTAGCACTTAATAACCAACACTTTTGAAAATGAAAAATGTTAACAAATAATAATATAATATAAAATAAATAAAAACAAAAAGCAACAATAATTTAAAAAAAATCACTTTTAAATATCAATTGACAATGTAAAATCTAATCGAATCTGAAATAAAAAAAGACATTAACGCAATCCAATGTCGCTAATCCGATGCTACAGGCAAATCCCTCGGACAAAATTCTGCGGGGCTATGTTTGTATTACTAACCAATTATCCGCGCAGGTTGGGTATTACAGTTTAATATAATTAAGCGTAATTATTAATTACACAGTGTAAAATGAGCCGGTAATTATCTACACTTATGAAATCATACAACTAAACTGTCTACTGTTAGAACTGGTAATACATGTGTGAAGTTAAATGTTACTATTACTTATTTCAACATCGGTTTCCAGGTTCTATTTACGTTTTAGATTTATTAATATTTTATTTATAGAAAAGAATATGGCCGACTGATATGTAGGTGTTATTTTTTCATTTTCAAATCTATTATTTAATCGACCATTCGACTAAGATGTGTTCTTTCGTCTATCTCATTCCGTATCATGATATTTTTCTTTCATCTTTTCCATACTATTTTCACAACTTCTGATAACAAAGAGAAACTGCCCTGCGGCTGTTTTACGACTAGATATTGAGTAAATGTGACCAAGTAATGTAAAATTTCTTTAATTTTTTGGCAACTACTCAATTTAAGAATAATGTTAAAATATGTGACACTACTAAAATCCGATGAGTGTAAATTCATAATATTTTGGGAACTTCCTGAGTAAGGGCAATATGAAAGTCCAATACAATACCCTAAAATGTTGTGTCAGCCTTTTATACAATACAATCATTGTTATGTACATACTTAACGCTTTGTTGTAATTATAGCGGATTGTTTTTTTTTATTTAACACATGTAATTAAAATACTGTAACCTTTTAGAACATCAACTTGCTGTAAAGTAATCATTTATTAACATTGTGTCTGGTTAGTAGAGATACCCAACGATTGGCTTTGACAACTCTACTTCGATTAGTAAATATTGACGACCAAAGATCGTTTCTTATTTCGTTAAGTACTCGTAAGCATTCTAAACAAATACTTAAAATTATTTTTCTTCGATATTTTTCTTATTCCGATCTGTAAACGTATGGGTAATAAACACAATACTGACATATATATAACACAAAACAGTAATGACGAGGATTTTTCATTAATTTATGTACTTATTATATATTGCTTTTTTTTCACAACTGTCCCTTAAAACTTCATTTTTAATTTTACGAAACATTTAAATCAATGCTTTTTCATCTGTCCTTACTCAGCGCCACATGTAAAAGCAGCGCGCCAGTCGATTACGCGCGATATTAATTAAACAAATAGTGGTCTGGCCGCAAACGCGCCGCGTCCGGGTCCAACGGGGACATTATTATTGAAAATTGTTAGCTGAACATCTTCAGCAGTAAATACCGAGCGGCTAATTAGTACGGAATACCGTCACCGTATCGTAGACACGTTTATTTCCTTAACAAATCGCCCCCTGCATTGGAACTAGACACCAATCGTCCACTTTGACCACAAATACGTACAAATACGTGCGATGGAATGTCATTGTCTAAAATTATCCGAATTAACTGCATTGCAAACGTATCTTGCACAGATTTCAATTGCTTCCTGTTTAGAAATAAACTTAAATGGATCTTGGTAGTCTACGTTTTAGGGTATCGAAAATTTAATCATTTATATGCAAAACCTTAAATATAGCGAAGAAAATAAAACCTAGCATTTTAAATAGAGAAAACCAAAACCGAAACAAGTTAAACAGAGATTATAAATGATGTATAATCTTTTGCCAATTGTATTAAGTCTAAAGAAATAGAACTTTCTTCGCATATATCATTCGCTTTTAGGCGGATTCCATATAAGTTAGTCTATCTCGCTGCTACTAATATATTGTTTTTAAACGAAATTTCAGTTGAGCCAAATTAATTTTTATAGGACGCAACGCATCCCAGTCAGTTTGCGGTTAAGCCCCGGCTATGACGGCGCGCCCTTTCGGTACACAAAACTCAAATGCAGTTTTATTTACTGTAGTCATAAAATGTCGATAAAGCGGAAAACTACCGCGTATAATCGTTTTTAATTAAATGTATGCGCGGGTTATTCGTTGGTTGTTTTCTACTGCGCGTTCGGTCTGTGGCTCTATTCGTTCGGAAATATAAATGTTACCTTTTTTTATAACGCCGCTTGCAACTTTTTGCGATGCGAGCTCAGAAAAATTACAAAGTATACACTATTACTTATATACTTCTTATAGATGTTATAATAAAGGATATTATTAAAAGAGAGCAGGAGGTAATAGCGGTTGCTAAACTTTTGGCTCCGGCCAGGTTGTGTTCGATTCTCACCCTTGCAAGTACTTGTATGATCTGCAGAAGTGGATCCGAGTTTTTGAAAGTTTTTGAGAGGAAGATTGCTAGTACGTCCACGTTAAACTTATGTAAACTACTACTGTGTAAAACTTTCTTACATCAGTAACTCACAGTAAAGGTAGCGTTAATTGGCGAAAAAAATAATGATTTTATAATGTTTAATTTCCTATTCTTGCTTTAACAGCAATGAATACTACCTACCTACCTTTATTCGATTCATGTATGTTCTGTTATCGATAGTTTATAAATCAAATCGATATATCTATATTACAATCCTCGTGTCCGCTGTTTAAAAATATATCACAAAGTTTTCTCTTCGCGTATTTTCTATATATAGACATGAATTTTATATAGTTACGGGACGAGCAAATGGTGCCTCGTAATTTGACTATATATATATAATGTATCTATGCCCAGTACTACATTGTCCTCTAAACTTAAACACGAACTCTTCAAAAGACTACTTCAACTTAAATATATATATAATATAATATTACTACTGCTTTCATAAGGTTTTTACTGTTCAATAATCAATTTTAAATATCTGCCCACCTATTAAACGGTAAACGTCGTTACAGTGGCAACACCACCGTGCCGAAAGCGAGCCGACCGTTGCTTAAATACCCAGACACTATAATATCCAGGTTATGTAGTTATCCATCGAAACTAATAACCCCAAAGGCTCTATAAAATTTGTCACATGGATGACCATCAATCAAAGTGAAGCGAACCGGTGTTGTGCACTTTAAAGCTGCGTTCATTTCAAATTCGATCTCTATTAATAAAGTTTAAGATATATTTTCCATAAGCTGTTATCGTCAGACCCGGTTAGCCGTTACTACAATTCTGGCGTTGCAATTAATTTGCTCGGTATTATAAGCTATTAAAAACTACGTTTTCTTGTCCATATTACAACTATCGCAGAAAAAAATTGTTTTCCATTATATATGGTCTACAAATATATATACATTATTTGATAGTCAACGCTTTGTCATTTCATAGAATCGGGAATGTCAAAGAATAAATATAATTCAAGATAGGTCTAATTTGGCCATGTTTAGGTAATACAGACTGAACCAATATTTACCTGGCTACAAGTTCTGTCACATGTTTATTGTGAAATAATTAACACGTGTTTATTTTACAGTTACCATATATATAACAAAAGGAACTTACTAAAACATAGATTCTTATGCTAATTAAGCTTGTTCAAAATGACCCCCGCGATTTTGAATACAAGCCTACAACCTCCTTGGCAGTCATCTATCACGCAACAGCTCCTGCTACTGTTAAATGGGTCGGCTCGAACCGGATAAGTACCACGACCTCACAGAAAATCGGCGTAAAGTCGATGTGTTTGAGTGTTTTTTGCTTCCGCGTTTCGACCGCTGAGAGAGGTGGCCGGTGCCCCATCCCCTTTTCTCTTCTAAAAATTCTGGCCGGCAACGCATTGGCAAGTTCTTTGCTTTGCAAATGTTATGGACAAATTTTCATCCGAAAAAAGAATTTCGCGGTGATTTATTTCCCGCGTACCGCTTCAAAACAACGACTCGGGTGTTCGTATTTAGCATACATTTAGCTGCTCTGGATTTAATGAAGACTTATTGGTAGCGCTTTTGTGGTGAAATAACAATGTGGCAAACAAAATGTCAGCTTTTTAGTTTTCTTTAGGATTTCGGAAGTGTGCACATGAATTACTTGTACGTTTTTTGCTTCCCCTCTTCTTCCACTCAGCAAAGCTATAATTTATTGTTGATATTTGTTGTTCGAGTTTTGTCCGTACTTTTGCAATGCATAGGTACATTTAAAAAGAAGAAAAAATTGCGTTAGTTTTCCCAGCCGACAGCAATATGGGCTTTAACGCCCATACTAAGTTGACGCACTTGCAACCCAATTCTGTGTTTCAGTTTTGTATCACAGAGAGGTAGTCAAACACAGGGCAGTTTCAAAACGAAATAAAAAATAAAACTTGAAGTGACCTGGCACTGTGGAAATCAAACGGGCCGAGTTCTGTGTAAAAATAGCGTCGTATTCATTAATACAAAGCGCCGCGGGCGTTCCGTCGCGATATTCCGTAGGAGCGGAATAAATAATTCCTCCACAAAGCCGTTGCAGCCTCCGCTCTATTTGCTTACACATATTTAAATTTAATTAACTTTCAAGCGAGCATCCCTTTGTGTTCCCTCTGCCAAGGAAGGGAACGTTTGCCCGACAACTGACTGCATGTGGATACCTCTCCATGACTCTTTTCGCTGCATATGAAAATCTTTTTGCACCACTTTACATCGCGCGCGGTTTTCTACTAAAAACTAAGTCGTAATTATGGCCATATGAATTAACTTATATTAACGTATGAGAGAATAGAAAGCAATTTCTGCATGCCGACTACACGAGAAATTAAAACATAATAGTGTAACAACGTCACATTAAATTGTTTTAACATTAACAAAGATTGCTTCGTAAGTGTTTTTATTTCATATATTTACTAATCCTTTATTTATAACTGCCTCCGTGGCCTAGTCGTAAAGGCCCGCGCTTTACAAAACGGAGGTCGTGGGTTCGAATCCCGCGGAGGGCAATGACTTTGTGTTGTTGTTTCTTAG
>DWHO01004278.1:0-11207 GCA_018247575.1 Eurytides lysithous rurik
CCCCCCGCGATCTACACCTCTCTTTTCGGGGGCAGCGTCAGATGTGTAAAAGAGACATACTCCATAAAAAAAAATAAAAAAAAAAATGAAAATTAATGACAATAAGCAAGTATAGGTCCTAATGGTCCGCTACAAACACACAGTATATGCCTCTCATTCCCGTGCCCAGTAATTTTTCCACTTCACTAATCTGAGGCAGTGGTGTGATAGTTCTTTAAATGGTCTCTGCGAAAGAGATTAATTTTTTCATTTCATTTTCTGATATTCTCACATTAAGAGTTGCATATTTACGTAGCTATAACCCGTTTCCGGCCGCTCGCTTTTAATTTTATACACTCGCCCAACCTGAATTCAATTTTCTATTTTATGTGTATTCAATTCCCGATTTTGAGTGCATTTACAATTTTAAGAGTCGCTTCATCAGAAGAACGTCGGGTAGAAACCTGCATCTCTATGAGATAATAATTCTTAGATATTTGCGTCCGCTTTTGCACTGTAGCCGCCAGAAGGTCTTTGCCTTTACGCCCTCAGTGCCCAGCCCAGTGGGACATACACAATTCTTAGTAACTTAATTTTAGGACGCGGGTTCAAGCTATTCTGTTAACAAAACGCTTAATTTTCGAAAGACAAAATTGAATCTAACTCCGCTGTGTCACGAAGTTGAAACTACAAAGCGTATAATAACCGACATGAAAAAAATACCAGTAGATAACAATGGTGCCTTTGAAAACTGCATCCACTTAAGTCTAATTGTGTTTTTATTTACGGGAATTGCATGTCATCTGTAAGGCTACAAAGGCAAAGGGGTTTTTGCTGTTTTTCATTGGATAAAAACGACATTGGAATAGCGTCACGAATACGATGATCCAATAACAACTTTTAAAGAACCTTAATTTAATAAATCTTTCGCACGAAAATCTGATGGTCCTCCCTTGCTTGATTTTAATTTTTTTTTATAGATCAGGCTGACAAAAGAATAAGCGGTTCACCTAATGGTAAGTGATTACCGTCGCCCATGGACATTTCCAGTATTGCAGGACTAGCAAATGTGTTGCCAGCCTTTTTGAAAGAGGGAAGGAGCCTCCTCCTTCCCTCTTTGAGACTGAGAGGGAGGGAGGAGAGAGGGAGCGGAAGGGACAGAGGTAGTGGAGGTAGGGAGGGGAATGAGAGGATGGGCCACCTCACCACTTCCACTTTACGCCGATTTTCTGTGAGGTCGGTATTATTCGTTGTTATTTATCCGGGCCAGTTGCATGGCTCTACCATCGTAAAATCACATTGGTATCTGTAAAGTGTGACTGGTGGAATCATCTGCGTTTCGGTTCGATTACTAATTAGTTCAAAAATCTTTATACCAAACTCCAAGAAGCCGATGATCCTCGATAATTATTAATCCAATTTTGTCCTTATGCGTGTGTAGCTGTAGTGTACATCAAACACTAGTAGAGTAGCTTTTTTAGCTTTTAGTATTCCGCTGGAGCTAAGCTTTATAGTTCCTAGAACTGACCATCATCGTTAAGGTCAAGGCGGCGTAAAACACGTATATATGTCTTATATTTTAACGTCTACTCCATTGAGCGGTGAAGCTATTTTATTTGGAAACAAACGTTATGAACACGGCTGACGATAAGCATATATACTAGCCCATCCACATAATATAATACAATGGATGGCCCAGGGCGACGGTAGAGGGCGCGTGCAGATGCAGACACTGCATCCAACCGTTCCTCTGATCGTAGCGGTACTCCGTTCCATTGGAATAAGGAGCGGGCGGACGAGAGAGTGCGTCTGTGTTTGCGCACACGCTTACGTACTATAACATATTCCCGGGCAGATGACACCTGGGTAATAACAGTGTGTCGCCGTCGACGGATACGTCTGGGAGGACATCATAATATATGATATATTACATACTAGCCCACAACAAGTAGTGTCACACGGTATTTTGAACTACGTAACTGGTCCTAAGTGATGGGAATTTTTTGTAGAGGATGGGGTACTGCCTGGGGAAGATTAACTAGTATTCTCTTGCCAAGGATTAATATGTATTTAAAACTGCGTTGCGGTTCACAGGACAAACTAAAAAAAAAACGACAAACTACTAGGCGATAGAACAACTTGCAGTAACCGGGACCCTTTTAAAAAGTTCTAAACCAATTTAGTATTAATTCATTAAAATTTATTCAATGGATACCAACACGCCTGAATATTTAGTGTTCATGGATCAATCGACTTCACTCACCATTGGATGAATCGCTTGAACAGTCAGACAGTCACAGACTTTTTATTAACTATCCTATCACAAAAGGAAATACATAGGGAAACTTAATATAGGGTCAGTTTAATAGAAGCTAATTAATTCCTGGATTTTTATTCATGGTAATAGTTCCATAGTCTTGTTTCGTTCCGAGCCGCTGAAGCAAACAATTCTAGGCGCATTTGTGGCCGTAGATAGTCGTTAGAAAGAAACTTTGGATATTCGATCCGTTATGCAGTTGCGGAACCTATATACAGGATAAGTCAAAAATCAAATGGTTATGTGTCAACTTAATGTAAAAAGAATTTAAATATTCAGATTACAAATACATTTAGATATACACGTAATTAGATGTTATTATTTATTAATTTAACATTATAAAAATAGCCATAATATTATCACAGTCAAAAGAGGAAATTATTGAATATCATGATATTTATATTACACTACAGTTGATTTTTTAAGACATTTTTTATTATTCATTAAATGGTTTATGTACTAAAATATATATATTCGTGTACAGAACAGGAACAGTTAACGATTAGATATTATTTAAATTTTGTATTAAATGCAGTTATCTTTTTTATTTTAATAGTACTTGGTCATTAATTACTTAATATTATTTTCGCCATTTGATGGTAAAGACTACCCCGTAGCATCGTTTTGATGAAGGTGGATTCAGTCTATTTTAAGGCGGGTGTTAATGTTATGCATTTCATGAACTTCGATAGATTGTGTGTCAATTGTTAAACACGGAAAAACATATATCGTGTATGTATATACACTAGCTTGAGTGGAAGAGGACGCTTAATGGTATTAATCTTCCCATTGTTATTTCAATGTTAATTCCATCCAGTGGCGGTACTACTATACAAGCCCAAAAGCCCAGCTTGCCCTACTATGGAGTAAAATTTATAAATTTGGGCTTATATGGTGGCACCGCCACTGATTCCATCGTAATTATAATGATGTATGTATCGACATTATATCAATAGACATTCAATTAGATGTGGCATACTTTAAGTTGTTAATAATGCTTTAAACAAAGATAACTGGATAATTGAGTGGCCTTAACGTTAAGTACCTAATTGAGAGGTATTCAATTTTTTTACTCTATCATAAAACTAGTCAGAAGCGGGGCGTGAACGAGTTGCGTATACAATTACGGCACGCTATATCCACGTCAATCCGAGCAGATGTAAATTGAATGGTCACATGCCGCTGCGTAGATGTCTCGAGCTCACAGACGACGTTGCATTTGTGACAGTCCTACAACTTGTAAGAAATCATTTTACGTCGTAATTCATCTAAACCCATATCACAAATGCGGCCGTGTGTCCGTTGGTACGTCTTGCCTTCACGTCATACAGCGAATTTGTCAAACCGTATGTTTTTCAAAATGTCTTTTATATCACTAAAAACAAATGTTAAGACTTAGTACAACGTTGTAACAAATTTCATTTCTGTCCAAGTTAAGAATGATATATTTATATATAATTTTAATGCTTTTTTGCATACCTTTTTAGTATGTATCTAATTGCGGCTAGCGAAATTTTTCAAAAAAAAAAGTTCAGACTATCAAGGAGCTTGGCTATAAACCATTACTCGGAGAATGCAAAATGCAAAATATAATATACATTAAAATTTCTTTAAACAATAAGGATATTTAGAAAAAAGAAAATGTTTAACCCATAGACTTCCGTGACGTACTTACTACCTGGGAGCTCAATCCACAATCATGTACCTACTATGCGCACGCATTACATACGATAACGACTAATATACGATAGGGTCGCATCGAGTGGAATACCATCAAAACTATATTCATCTAACGACCATTTTGTCAGTATCGTATAATTAATAAATGTAACGTATTAAACAAGGAAGTGGGAAGGGTTTCGTTCAGTGATCATCAACTGATTACAGACGTTCGTGGTCTAACATATACGAGCGTGGCAGAATTGGTTTTACCTTTGACGCTCCTTTCCTTGTAAAAATGTCAAATAATTGTAATTGTAAATACTGTATGTATTTGTAATTGCATTACAAAGTTTATATTATTATATACATTTATTTTATTATTTACATACAAATGCATTAATAATATATATTACAAAGTATATATTATTTATGCATTTGTATAGAGCACTAGAAATTTTCCAATGTTAGCGAATGCTGTACAATTTCGACGCGGACAAATCTTGAAGTCAACGATATAGATTAACGGACGTTCGATCGATGCATTACAACGAATGGAACAACGATTGTTGTAAAACTCGGCTTACGATCGTTTATATCCTCCACGGCCGATAGTTATTGTTTACATTGGAATGCAAAATCGCCCCGCTCGTATTTCGCTGCAATTTTCTGAGATTACGCTCATATTTTGTACGATTACACGAAGCGAACTGTTCGCTTTAAAATATCAGAAGCGTGTATGTTAAGTTCAACGTTGATCAGTCGCCTTTCGTTACGCTATTTGAAATGATCGTAACAAAATATATTATTTTGATATTTTCTTAAATCATATTTATTCAAGTAAGCTTTTAAGCGGAAATTTGAACATTTTTCTTAGACCAAAACACTAAGAATAGGTCTTGCTAAATATCAGAAACACAATTATTTCCAAAATATTGAATTATTGATATAAATTATAATGGCCATCCTTAAAGCATCGGATAAATTTACTAACAGTTAACCGTCGTAAACTGGGTAAAGGTTGAATACATTCAATGATGAAACGAGTGAATAAACAATGTGAAATATGTACTATTGTGTTAGAAAATTTAATTTTGTAACTTTCGGTCAGGCAAGGCTTTTAATGTTGCAAATTACGTGTTTTATTTTTAATTTGAACTTAATGAACGTATTCGCTTATATAATTTGGTATATTTTTTATGAATAGCACATAAAATTTTTAGATATCTGGAATTCTCATTAATATGAACTAGAACCCTGTCAAACTTCATTCTCCTCCGTGAGGGCAATAGGTTACAAAGTTTTCTCTTCATTTATTAATATATAGATACTTATAGTAATAAAATTATAGAGATCGAATTGATGTCTATGTTTTTAGTAAAAATTTCAGAGCGGCTGAGTGGTGAACTGAAAGTGCCAATGAAAACAGTTAGTTATAGTCGGTTAGTTAGTCACTCTGTACTCTTCGGCCGTCGCGTTGTTTACCATTAGGCGTCCGTTTAAGGAATTCGCTAGTACAATATTGAAATTGGTTTAAAATAAAAAATAAAAACAGAAAACTTCAGACGAGTTCATAACCTTCTTCTTATTGAAGTCGGTTAGGAATGAATTGCACATCAAAAATCGGATCAATTATTCAAGAGGCGTAAAAGTAGGGTTTACCATTATTGAGTAGGAATATAATACACCTGATGCGACAACCCGCTGACATTTTGTCACGTACAGCCTATGAGTCATGTTACTTTATGCTAATATCAAGCTAATGAAATATTCCCTCCTTCAATAGTTACAACATAAAACTGACGTCCATTTCTTAGGTTCGTCACACAATTTTTGAAGTTTTATTAAAATACGAAATATGTGTGTTTGTTACCCCACTTAACGCTAGAACGCCAAAATGTAGATATAAGTTGATTTGTCTGATTGGATGTTAAACAGTTATAGATTATCCAGTAAAAATGGTATTTTAAAAATAACGAAGACAGAAAGTGCCTGTTGATTTGTTTATCCTATTATTTACTTAAAGTTCGCTCCAAAAATTAAATTTCAGAGCACTTCATCTTAAAATTGTTTTTAACGATATTCAAATGTAAGTATACCGTCGCTTAACTTAGATTGGTGAGTATATTCAACGTATACATTTGCCTATTACAGTAGACTGCGTGGCTCTATGCTTTATTCATGCGCGTCATTATATAAAAAGATAAATGTTTTTTCGGTAAAAATAGCTATAATTATACTTTCGGTAAAAATGGCTTTCTAACCAGAACATAGTGATGTTTGCTAAAGTAGTGCTCGAGATTAACTGGCAACAGTACTTCCCTAGGCGGACTCTGCAAAACCCCTACATTTGTTTTTCACACTTTACATTTCTACTACGTTAATATAAAGTTGGTTTAATGTTACCGCTTTTGCACTTAATCTCTTTCTGATTGTTTCGGATTTCCGTCCTACTGGGCTACGAGAGTAGACGAAACTACGAAAGTGATTAGTAAAATCTCTTTGCACATGCATATGTGTAGTGTGATTTGTTTTTAGGGATTTTTAACTTTCTGATGGATCAATATATATTTTAGCTATAAGAAAAAACGCCGCTTCTCTTGTTATACGTAATAACTATAAAAAACTAAATAACCCGGGATGTCGGCATCGACAATTTAGAATTGCACCGAACGATTCATTAATCGAAAAGCTGTGTTAGCCGATTACGAAATAGTACAGCACATGCAGTGTTCACCGTCCTCATTGCCCTTCGAAATATTACCGATTCAATAGACTCTATAACAATACGAGGCGTGCTCCCAATATGGCTAACGGTATTGTTGTGAATCTCCAACAGACGATCGGAGGAACACCTGTGGCCGCCATTTTAGGCACGCTTACTTAGTATGCCGGGATCGCGCGGTGCACTCATTGTCTTTTGCCAGATGTTACGGTGAAGGAAAAGTCTGCAGAAATGAAGAGATCTTCTATATCTACATATCATATTGTGGAGAGTTCAAATATCCCCTATGATGCATATACAAGCTTATGGTTTGATAAACATAAATGCTAAAAGCATTTTTATAATCAGGCTAGTGGAAGTGAATGTGAGATTAAAACGAGTATATTCTTATTGGCAAAGGTTACATAGTAATTTTTTTATGGATTAGACTGACAAACGAGCAAGCGGCTCACCTGATGGTAAGCAATCACCGCCGCCCATGGACATTTGTAGCATTACAGAATCAGCAAATGCGTTGGCAGTTAATAAGGGAAAGGAATGGAGGAGGGGATGTAGGAAAAGGTAGGGAGGGGAGTAAAAGGGCGGAAGGGAGTGAGAGGGCGGGAGGGGAGCGAGGAAGGGGGAGGGGGATGGGCCACCGGCTAACTCGCTTACCAAAGAAAACGGGGAAGCTAAAACACTTTCATTTTACACCGATTTTCTATGAGGTCGTGGTACCTATCTGGTTCGAGTCGGCCCATTCAGCAGCGAGCAACTGCGTGGCTTAACCACCGGTCCACTTATACGAAAAGCCTTTACAAAATACGGAACTGGTAAATGGCTCTTTTATTTTTTAAGTTGTCTTAAGACGAGCATAATGCGTGCCTGATGGTAAGCGATACTCCAGCGCATAACAAAATAGTGCCACCCAGAACCTGTTTTGTATTATGAAATAGGCGAGCAAACGGCTCGTTTTGCATCGCCGAACATTTTGCAAATGTGTTGCCCGCCGAATTTTTGGGACACAAAGGATAGGGGGATGCAGAAAAAGGAAGGGAGAGGTTGAAAAAGGAAGGAAGGAGCGGGTGGGCCACCGGACGAAACGCGGAAGTATAAAAATTTCCACTTTATGCCGATTTTCTGAGAGGAGAGAGGAGATTTAAGATGTCTTATCTCCATGACCAGTAATTACATTGGCAATATTGCTCTTCAAAGTGGAACACAGCAGTGCTTATATAATACACTACTGTTTGGCGGTAGAGTAAATGGCAATTCAGTACAATATAGTACACACTCACACATACACAGGAACGAACTGGCTTCTATTTCACGGTTTTCCTTTTACAGAAGTTAGGGCTACACTAAATTGTATAAGGTGACTGTAACAAATAAATAAATAAATAAAAAAAAAACGAAAGTACAAGGTCCAGACTGTGGAAAACAGTCCTACCCTTTTACAACTATATGTAGTAGCACTGATTTGTTTGGACTGTTCATATATAAATGACCAGTTTGGCGCAGTTGCTAAGCTATTGGCCTCGGTGTCGTAGGTCGTGGGGTCGATTCCCACACGGGACAAATATTTGTATGAACTACAGACAATTGTTTCGGATCTGTACGTTAGTCCGTGTGAATTAATGTACGTAAAAACGCCCTTATGACCCATTGATATATGCAATAGGGGCAGGGGTTTCCATCAAAAAAAAAAAAGAGAAAAATTACTATAATATATTTACTCTGAATTTTGTTCTGCGTTAAATTATTTTTCACTGACAGAAATATTAGACGGAAGCCGGTATACGAACACACACATACGCAAACATTAACATGCAATATGTAACGTCATTCTGTGGAATAACATCCTGCAATTTTATTACGCTGCAGGAAGAGTTCAATATGATGTTGGGTCAGTCGGACATGGGGGTAACATGACTGTTTGTGAGGTAAATATTACATTAGGCTATAATATTATTAAAATAAAGAATACATTCGTGAATTAAAAAGAATAAACCTACTATTAAATATGTCACACACAGATGACGATTTTAGTAACACAAGTGTGTGGTAACACGTACTTTCACCGTGTGATAGCTTATTTAGTAGTCGATAAATTAAAACACCTCTTCAAAATTTTTAATATGTTTCTGTTTAAAAGAGAATGCCCATTCTTGGTACTGATTTTTCATATCACACATGACTTTACATTATACAGCAATATTCTAAACCTTTTTTGTCTTTTTTTTCCTACTACATTAAACTAATACTACAGTAAATGGAATATATATTATAGGTACCTACTGTCAGTTAAAACTGTCCATTAAACAACCTATAATTCGGGTTACCTACAACTATCTTAACCTATAAGTCGGGTTATTTCGATTTTGAGGTTACGTTATATTTCGTTATTTTTTTACGGCGTAGGTAGATAAACGAGCAAGTGGCTCACCTGATGGTAAGTGATCACCACCGCCCATGGACATTTTAGTAACTGGTTAATTATACATCGTCCAAAACAAGTTTAAATTTGACGCATCTCTAAACGGCGGTTCATACTTTCATGAGCATTCTCCTTTTGACATTCTTTTATTTATCCTTATATTGTGCCTCTTTTTTAATTTCTTTCTCTAAATAATTAATAATTATTTTAAATGTTTAATATCTTTTAAGTCTTTATACGCATGCATACTTTTATTCCCGTAGCATCAAGTATTTTGACTAAGCTCTTCTATTGTTACATAGAAACACTTCACTATTACGTTACTTCTCATTCTCGTATAGTCTTTTGACGTTATTACTTTTCTTTAAGCTCTGATACAATTATAGATAGCGCAAAATAATGAGAAACGATCATCAAAACGAGTTCAATTTAACTAGGCCATCTTACCTAAATTGATTTTTCCTGTCAAGGTATGCACGCACATAAAATATCGGATTTTAGGAATTATAAATAAAATATATATATTTATTTGAAGTTCTGTGAATTGAAGATCAACCTTCTTCATCAAAGCAAATTGTTCAAGTAACACTTTAGTTGCAATATTATTTTAAAACGGTAAATGCAATGATTAAAGTTACTGCCAAAATTAAAATTGTCAATACAAGTAATGATGAAACACCTTCATGTTTAAATAAGAACCCAAAACAAATCAATCATTTTTTTGTAGTTTGTATGAAATTTAAATTATTATTTTTGAATGTTAAAAATAAATGTTGCAATTGTTTATTATTTTTAACGATCGAACATCATTATCTCAACGGGAGTAATGTGAAAGTCATTCTAAGATTAGATGTATTATAATAAACCTTCGTTTAACAGTTAAAATAAGCGTAGTGTGAGTGAAAACGGCGACTAGCTATGTTCGTATCGTGTGCTATGTTCCCACGATTATATGCAACTGCGAAGAGCATTAGGGTCACTGGAAGTCTAGTTATAGAGAGCACTCGTATAACGAGACCGCGGTAAAAAATAGCGAAAATTCTTGGGAAGAGAGCGCATTCTGTTGACGAACCGCGCAGGTCACGTTTTACTACAAAACATGGAGCATACAGCGACGACCTAGAAGATTTCAATCCTAAATCTAACAGCTGCAGTCGAGATCGAATATACAATTACGTATCGTTTATTTGTAAGCGGCATTATTGAGGAGTTTAGTTGTATTACTCATAATATCAATAATAAAAGTCTTAGAATATGTTAAACAATACCTTAATTATCATATATTTCCAATTTAATCCCAAGGTACATTTAATCTCTTATAGTTTCCTAGTGTAACTGCGAAGTTAAAGGGTCGATAATAATAAAACTTATGTGGCACCAACCTTACAGATTGGCTTTTGAAGATACGAAGTAAATACGAACAACAAAATAAACAATAGAGCTGAGAACGAACAAAAACTGAAAAAGAAATACTTATTTTGTAAATTGGTGGTCATTCCCAGCAAAATCATTGGAATAATTGCCCTTCGAACCGGAACACAATAATGGATACACACTGTTACTGTCAAATAACTGGTAACATTGTGGCACTGCTCTGGCAAACTCTGCATGTCTGCCAGTTTTCACAGTACCTATCGAAAAAATCTGCACCTTTTTGCAAAAATGTTTGAGCAATTTCATTTTCCGCAACACGTAGTCGAAAAGATAATCGTTCTTGAAGTGGCTAGCCGCTGCAATAAGTGGAGGTTAATCGTTCATCTTTAGCGAAAGTACGACGAATCGATTTAGGGAGAGAATCCAACAAGGCTATGGTAAGCTAATACCGTTCGCTAACATTAATTATTCCACGGCCAGCAAGTGCAATAAACCGGAGGATGCTTTGGCGAACAATGAGAGTCGGACGCGTAGGTACCTTTCAACAATACAATAACATTGTTTTAGCATTACGTTGGCTTCATGGAAGGCGTGGTGCGACGTATGTCTACTTTGAATTGTGTTCTTGTTTAGAACAGACAATATTATTAAAAAAAAACTTTGTTGATGGATGACAGCCGACCTCCGGCGGCTGTTACGAGTCTCGGGGATGTCCCCATTCTCGGGCAGAGACTCGA
>DWHO01004279.1:0-11207 GCA_018247575.1 Eurytides lysithous rurik
GTCCTATATGGTGGTGTGTTTACGTGGCGTCTTGCCAGTTACTGAACGTTCAAATTGTTAAGTTGTTTAAAAATAATAAATTTGTTATGTTATATATTTTATTTGATACATTTCCACTTGTGTGACATACCATAGAGTTTTTGCGTTAAGATTTACAATTAAATTTAAGGCTTGCGGTCATAACAGGAAGTTACCTCTTAAACTTCGAATTTATCATATACAACCCAAAACTTTGTTGTTTATAAGTATTTGATGTTTCAACAAATTTTTAATTCAAAGGGACCGCATGTGAATTATTTATTGTGAAGATTCAGGTTCATAAATTGTAATCGCCTTTGTATATTTAAATCAGAGAGATTACTCACTTAGGAATACTTTTTATTTCATTTCACTGAATTAAGATCAGAGTAAATTATTTTACATGTTATCATGAGTAAAAGTGAAATCTATTATACGTAATGGACTAATTAAGAAAACCTTGTGACAGGACGTAGTCCATCTCACTGCAAAATTGTAGAAAAATGAATAGTTACAAAATACAAGTCCACTAGTTTTTGAACATTGGAGCATTCTAATATTTTACTTGAGGAGGAAAACGGCGGTATATTAATACCTCGCTCTGCGGTATTGTCGGCTTCGTCGGTTCGGTTTCAAATGGTCCCCATTGCGTCACACGCCTCGCATTCCGCTGACGCCGAATAGATTTCGAAACGCGAGCCGATCGTCCGCGCTTCGCCGACGCCTCGCCGAGGTGCATTTCCGCTCGTCGTGTCGAACGTCAATCGCTCATCTGTAGGTTGCGTGAACCAAGGGAATACATTGGACCATTGCGCCATCTATCTGCGGAGACAAGCAGGGTGACTTGCAACGCGAGACTTGCCAATACCGACGTCGTCATGACGGTTCGTCCACAGATTTTAAATGATCTCTATCGATCCGGAACACAGGAGTGCTTGCACGTCACCGCTTGGCGGTAGAGTATCCACCCTAGGTGGACTGTGCAAGAGAGCTCTACCGCTTTTAATCCTATAATAAAGCGACATCCCTACGCAGGCGACTAGCACACGACGCGACGTGAGAAAGTCGTCGCTAAGGTGTCGGCCCCGCGTTCCACAGTTGCGGCGTTACGGTGCCGTGGTGGCGCGTGATGCAACCGAATGTCCGAACTAGATACGGTAGGCGACAATGACTAAGCCTACCTACGAGTGCGTTCGCATTTCGCAACTGCCCGGTCGATGCCAGTGCGATTCGAGTCAAGGAGACGACGATCAATATTTATAGCCCGCCTGTCGAGTTCGCATCGGCCTCTTTTTATCCCCCATCGTAAGGAATTTTATCTCTCGTGATTTACGATCCTCATTATTGTTTCATTGCATTTTGCGGTACCCGCTACGGTACATACAGCCTTGTAGGCCGGCTTGCCCGCCGTTTCGTGTCTCTATCCTCGCAGGAGATGAGAATATTCAGCACGCGTACCGTTTCGTACTCTGGTTACAAATTATTCTCGGTTAATGTTTGTTTCAGTAATGCCGTTAGACTTTTGTTTCGGCTTTTGTATTTTTATTCGTCTGGTTAGGTTTATCTATTTTAGTGTGACGTGAACCCTTAGTACATGAACTGTTTTGTGCTGTTTTTTTTTCATCGATCTAAGTATCGCTTTTTTTTCCTATCGTCAAATGCTTTTGTAGTGTTTTTGTTTTCTGCTGTAAGTCCACTTATGTTTACATATCCGGACACCAATTTTATACTCGCGTCCATTGTCGATATTCTTTTAGTTAATCCAATCCCTTAAGATCATCTGTCTACAAGATGATGAGCTCGGCCGCGTTGAATTTCCGCCGGTGCGGTGCGCAGTTGTAATTGTCTCATTGCGGCTTCATCGCCACGCTTTCGCCGCTCCGATATTGCCGGCGGCGCTCCTCGCTCGTGCATCAGCTGTTAGCCCACTCGCCCATCCGCCTCGATTAATTGCAATATCTTGCATTCAACGCGGTGATTAGAGAATAGAAATCAATGTCGTTGTCGCTCCACTGTTCTTCGTTTCCAGATTGTTATCTATCGCAAGTCATTATATTATTGTTCGATGCTTGAAGTGCCAATCTGACTGTACTCAGTCGAAGCATACTTGCTTATGGTCGCGTACTGGCCGAAATTTCGAAAAAAAAATTGTATGGAATGCATGAATTGACATTGACATTATAAATGTTAATGATATTTTGTTTATTTTACATAGTTCAATATGTTTATAGAAATTTTGTATTTTAATATTAGTTACCTTCCATCCCTCCGTGTGAGCAGATGGTTGGAAAAGGAATACAGTTCTCTTCGGTTCTAGTTTATTTTTACATAAAAATAAAGTTATTGAAATTTAGTTTTATTTTAACTATATTAGCCACAACAACAAAGAAAATGAAAATAAAAACATCTACGAATTATATACGTACATGTTGACAACTGATGGTATTGTGGTAAAGGCACGCGGCAGTATTTAAAAAAAGGGACCAGTTCGGCTAAGCAATATACGTGTGTGTATATATTATACTAGCTGTACCCGGCTCGAAAATAAAAGAATACTATATATTTTTTTAATAACTTTTAATCGGTAAACGAGGTGTTATTTAAATAATGTAGGATACCGCCTCTTAAAGGTGATAAATTACCAACGCTATTTTCTGAAATCATCTGGTTACTTTTATTCTAATAACCGTGGTAAAAGGTCGCACATCTTTGTACCGCGCAACGGCTCTCGCAATGTAAAGCGATATAAAATAAATATACGCTACATAAAATAAAATAAATATAACAAAAGCATCACAACGAACAGTATAGTTGGCAATTAATCCGGTTATATAAACGTATCGAGTCACTCTACATTGTTCCACAAACGGTAATAAAATCATCTATTTATGTCAATAAGACTCGGATGCTAATGCGTAATTAGATTATTAGCGTACCAACGTCACGTCACGTCGGCGTCGATTCCGTCTAGCTCGAATCGATATTTTCCTGTTTGCTATGCCGTGTTGCCACGCGCCCGTCGTTGAGTGCCGTTGGAATGGCTGCTGGGTACATATATAATATACGTATATAATTTTATTGCTTTGATAACAAAAAAAACCGTGTAATTGCTTGCAGGGAGACTAATTTTCCAGGTTATGGTAGACTTAAGAGATCACGGATCAGAAGATTGTTTCAATATGATCGTTATCGTACTAACCCTAGTTAAGCGTCCTTGAAATATAGCAAAAAATTGTTGTTACTTTATCTAATGACTTGGACTTATGAAATATGCTTGTTATATTAACGTACAGTTACAAATATAAGTGCAGCGATCAATAATATATAATATTATTCGCCGTAATCACGGAGCAAAACCTGCCAACAGTGCAACGCTAGCGGCCCGTATGAAGTGAGTCAAGGTGAGTTCGCGTCGGTTGCTATGCGGTTTTGGGCTCAACGCGGGCACCGCTGGCCGAAGGGAACGCACTCCTGGTAGCGATACACATTTGGAAAAGCCGTCTCCTTTTCAAACCGAGCCTCTTAAAGGAACCAGAACTGTTTGCCGTCGAGCGTAAAGTGAAGGCGATATTAAATTTGTATTTAACTCATTCTCGTTATGTTGAGTGGTCGTCATCATGCTCGACATTCTCTCGTGCAGTTGGCAACAGTCGGGATTGAGTGACCGACGCGTAGTTCAACACGTTTTGGGTGCGGCACGTGCCACTGTTTAGGTTGCCTTTGACAAGATCCTATACCGTTACATAAATTGTGGCTATTTCTACTTATGTCTCCAACATTAGCAGTAATAGGTCTTGTTTGTGACTAAGTGTTCAATAAAATGTCATTACTACTATTACTGTTAATATACAATTTAAAAAAATCAACAAAATCTTAACACTGTGTGCATATATAGTTAATATTAAGTGTTATTGCGGCCGAGAGAAATGTTTAATGCATTATAAGATTCCATCGAAAAAAAAACATATCCTGGTGTACGTTATCGTTTCAGTTAATGCACTCTGCAGACATCTGGCAGCGGAAAAGGGACATTTAAAAAAAAAGCCAAAAGCATAATTTTACCTTTACCGGAATGTCCGTCCAAACTGAATGTCGATAAGATCATCGTAATAATTTCACGTCACCATCTACGGTCGAGGCGTTGCGAAATGTGTTTTTTTCACGCGAGTGCGGTGTGCACTGACATTTCCGTATATTTGGGCTTAAGGAGGTTAAATGGGCGCACGCATTTTCTTTAATACGAGCGATAAACACCGTGCCGTTTTCGCAACATTGCATCATCGATCATTGCGAACGGCGGTGAAGGAACTTACGTCAAACAATCAGAAGCAACGCTTTCTTGTTAATGTGATATTTATTATCGCAGTGGAGGCATGCGACTTCCTTGATGAATGGTGTTAGTGCGGGATACATAGAACTGGATGATCCTAGAGCTGTACTAGGACTATATAAAGCTTCTCTGGGTACCGAACCCGTAGAAAAGCTGGTATTCTATAATCGGTCGAAGGAGTCGGACTCGTGTAGATATTTGGGGACGAGGATACTCATTCAACATTGGGTGAATCGCCCGCCCTTTACAGCCTTTGAAATTTACAAGAGACACGAGTAGTAAATACAAAACTGTCGTGATTTAAAAATTGTAATGCCATTTAAATCAATTCCCTCAATGAAAAGAATCAGAGCGGCGGCTATAAAGTTTCGTTATATGGCCGACGAACGGTTTATAAACGACAGATCGCGTGCACAAAAACAATGATCAGGACATTCGTTGCCAACGGGCCATTACCGAAAAAGTGTGTATAGCCCCAAACAATAAAACTATTCGAGGTCTTCGTTCAGGATAAACGAAGGAATCGGTATCATCGGATTTTTGTGAAATTATTATTAGTTTTTTTATTGTTACAGTAGGCAATAGCTACACGTTCCTCATCAGCTCGCACTATCTGTGCCAAGGTGTCCGCGGTGTTACTAATTGCGTGTTAAAATTTACTTGACATCGCTCAACCTTCGCTGAAAACCAGCATAAGCTGATCCGGCCCGATCTTATATCACTTCTCGTCCACTATGCAGCTGGGGCTCGTCGTACGTTGGTCATGAAGAATGATTTACTCGGAAACGTTCACGTTTACTATTACGTTGTTTCTCCGGTGGTCCTCTGCTTACAACCTTGTCACAGTTAACCCCGATGGCGGCGTATTGAAAGCTACGCGGGAACGGGGACACGGCGTTCGCTGACGACCGGCGTTCATTGTTTAATTAATGAACCGGCCGCATTTTTCGATCTTTCATTGATAGACACACTCGTGAAACGTTTGCGAGACAATGAGCCGGCCGGCCGTGGAATTGTTCGCATTGTCTTAGAACATATCCCTCGGATATTAGCGGTTTTGTTCAGTGAAACCCATACGGTCGGTATACGGTATCGTGTTGCTATTATTGACGGAAAAATTCGCGTCCGCCCTCGACGGCGTTCCACTTTTATATTTGCACCACTACAAACAACATTACGCAACGGCATGGCATGACGCGTTTTATTTTTAAATCGAAATTTTAAACGGTGCCGCGGCGTGTCGTGTTGCGCCGCCGCTCATTGCAATGCCATTTATTACGCAACCAGTTGATAAATAACGCGTTATAATGCACTCGGTATCAGTCGAATAGGGCCGTCGTGGCACGCTCGGCTCCGAATATAGAGCGCTATAAAAAGGTCGGTATCAGTTAATGGTGTTTACCGACGAAATGTGTGTCATGTCCATAACGCACCGATAATAAACTGTTTCAAGGAGACGATAAAGTAACGCCTATGTCTTACCGCACTCGCGGTACGCATGTGCCTGGCGATTGAAAACTGTCTACAGATCGCATTCCCTATGCGATACTCCCGTGTACGATTCAATTATAACACTGGAAGTAATAATAATATCATGGGACATCTCACACGTTGCCATCTGATCCCAAACTAGGTAGAGCCTCTACTATAGTAATTAGCCAACTGATATACATACTCATATATTTTTAAATATATACTTATATAGATAATTAACACCCAGACACGGAACAAGTACCTGCTCCAAATGCTCATCGCACAAATATTTTGTCCTGGGTGGGAATCGAACCCAAGACCTTTGGTTTTGCAGTCAGGAGCACAAACCACTACACCAACGGGAAAGTCAAAGCAATTAATAAGGCACTGTAGGGGATGGTAAAACAAAGGAACTGGATGCATTTTCTTTCTGTGTAGACTTACAGAGTAAATTTGGATAAAACATGAATAGTACGGTCCATATGGAACCAAAAACATTCTCAAAAGACCGTTCTTTATGATATGAAATATAGAGAAGTGACGTTTAAGTCTATGCTGAAGATAAGTGACGTGTTTCCTGATACACGAAATACCAGATATTTGGTGTATCAAGTTCATCCTCTCGGAGTTTAGCAAAGCTGTAACAGCTTTATTGTAGGGAAGCCATAACTAACCTTACCGACTAAAATCTCGCTAGAACGTGTACCAATTCTTTTTCAGAATCACAATGGTCACTTTGTTTCGCCCCTTACGGACATACGCATTATTATCGAAGAATTCGCCTAGGTATAAGAAAAAGCTGACTTGAAATTATTCGTACATTACGTAAAGCACTGATCGAATTACTGCTATGTTCAAGTAAAACGTTTTAAAGTTATTTGCTTAAGAACAAAATATCATGAAATGCGAGTACTTGTGTTCACACAATACACACTCCTCGTACTAACATAATAATGTTGTAATATATATTTTGTATTCTATTACAGATAATATTCCATCTATTTACCCCAAAATAAAGTTGAAAGGTGTTTGTGTGTATATTAGCGAAAAACTTGAAAGCGATGAACAAATGTCTATAAATTTATATTGATAACTTTTATTTTACAGTTAATCATATATAAATTTATATGATTAACTGAAATATCTTGTTTCAATCAATTAAGTTGTTTTATAGATTGCAGAACTCACAAAATTTTTAATTTTTGAAAATTATTAAGATTAAATAATTAAGATCAATATTGTGATTTTTTTTAATAATAGTTTTATGAGTAGGTACAAGATTAAAATTTTAAAGAGTAGTATAAATATTCAGATCTTCATTATTTTCAATTATATATACTATGGTATTTACAATTTTCCGGTAAATTTAATTTAATTCATTAAATATTAATACGATGTAGAGTGTCTTTGGTTAATTTCTAATTGTTGGCAACAACAAGGCTCGCATTGTATATTTGTTTTGAAGCGAAAAAGATATTTTTTAAATAAAGTTACGTTTTTATAGGATCATAGAATTGTCGTTAAGAATTTCTATTTTCTCTTTTTTGTGATTTAATCTCGTCGACTAATGTTCACAATAAAACAATAGCAACAACGCACTGTGATATTTTTTCCTTTGATTTTGTTGTTTCTAAAATATTATTAGATTCTAAAATTTCAACCTGTTGTAAAAAGAGACACCCCCTTTCGTAATTTAATTGAGTCAGTACCCATTAGGAAAGCCAACGAGACTCCAATACCGAGGCCGCTGTGTTTCTAAGTGTCAGGTTTACTTTTAGTCCTTAACGAGAAAATCAAAATAAAAATTTCTTGTCTTAAACGGTTAAAAGTAAAGATTTTCTAGTTCTCCCATATATTTTTTTTTGTTAATAGTTTTTAAACTATCACTATGTTAATTGCATTGTAAAATGTTGACGATGTGGTTTCTATTTTTAATTTTATTAATTTTGTTCTTTTTATTTGCGCCTTTCCATTGCATCGAACTCTTTCTTGTTGAATTATTTAATTAATGTATTTTCATTATCACCTCATAGTTTATTTTTATTCTTAATCAACTTTTTTAAATTAGGAGGTTCATCTGTTATTTTTTTGTACGTGCGTTCCGCGACGTCTTTAATTATCAGCCTATTTTGATGGTGCTTTTTTATTGCAAAAATTATTTGTTTTATAAATATAGTTTTGCACATTTTATTTAATAAAAAAAATACATTTATTAATACAGATGATTGTACGGAACCGTAGCTCATTTCGGAACATTTGAAAACAAACAACGCACAGGGCGGCATAAAACCTTGTTTAGACTGTTACCGACAATTAGTTGCCGCGAAGGGTAGAATCTATTAGACACTGAATGTACTGGTTCGGCTTGTCATTGTTAGACCATTTTATCTCTCCCTCTATATATATGTTACTTCGTTGTGTTTGTTTCCTATGTCATTGTACGTAATTTAATGTTAAATATAAAAAGGAGACATGGAGCTTCTTTGGGTGCGGTTTAAAGCAACAACGCATATCGTTTTGTTTTACAAGCAAATTTCAAAAATTCTTCTTTCTCATGCTAATACTTCTTACTTCTTTAATTGTAATACGTTGTATGCGATCGCGACTTGTGTGTGTCTATCCAGTATAATTTTTCGTGCGTTCCTGTATTAGTTTTCATGCGTTAAAATTTACGCTAGTTGCGATGTGGAATTTTGTATCGTTTCCGATTTTCCGATCAATTCTCGCATATTGGAGTACATACTTATTTAGGAAGGCGAGGTTAGAGTTTAAGCTATAACTATTTGTTTTATTAGCTCTCCACTGAGTGTATATCACAAGAGGCAGTAGCCCACGCGCACGTAACAGATACACGCACGACGACGCCCCGCCGCCGCCCGCTCTCGATCAGCATCCTGTTGTGCGGTCGAAACGCGAGACGGCGGCTTGCTTACGCTTACGGTAACACAGCGATAGCTTACACGCGGCCGTTTCAAGTTCTCTCCCGCTGCCGCCGCGCGCGATAGGCCCGGCCGTCAGTGGGAATGAAATACGACGATCGACGAATGCACTCGGTGACTCGGTGCCACTGTCGTCGCCGCTTTTGCGGCTATAAATAACCGGCTTTCTCGTCACATCGCGCGGCGGGTTTTCTAGTTATGCTGTGTACAGCATCGTCCTTCTCGACTTCTTATACTGAAGCGCACGTGTACTTGGCTCGCATTGTGGCATTTCTCTGTTTCGTCGGAAGTAAAAAGTACGCTCCTTTTGATTTAGTAATCATTTATTGAGAGCTAGTTCTCTCGATATGAAACAGTTGTTACGTCCAGCTAAAATATATTAGCGTCAAAATGTTTGATATGCTCATCAAGTGAATGGATTCGGCTTATAATTAAAGTAGACATCGCGCCGGCCGGAGAGTTTGACGGGCGTCCGCTTTACGATGATTACTTAGTTGCTGAAATACAAATGTTATCCCGACGCCTCTTCGCCTCGATAAAATAAGCTCTATTAGTGGCGTTGTAAAAGGAACGGGGCAGTGCTATGCTCGTTTAGTGCTTCCACGGTGAGCGTTAATCGCGTTTTTCGCAATTAGCTGGCGCCCGCCTCTATTGCTCTTTGCGGTGGGGCAAATGCGTTCAGCCGTTCGTTTCTCCCGTTTTATACGTCTTGCCGTATTATGTTACGTAGTAGTTTTCTTTGTCTTCTTCGTCGGATGTTTACGGATGCAAAGTCGGCTGGATTAAAAGATGCGCACTTTGTCAGCAAATATCGTCTGTTCTTTGGGTTTTTTATTCGAATACCTCAAGCTATAATATTTATACTGTTAATAATTAATGATTCTTGATAGTAGATAACGAGGTTTTGAGGTTGTATTAGCCGAATTGATCGGTTCTGCGACACTTAGTTTCGGCCACAAATAGCCAAAGTTTCTACTAGATCGTTCACCATATCTCTCATGCTCTTGTCGAATATCAGAGTATAATGTCAATTTTTTATTGATAAGTAGTTAGTAACCAAGGCGTTTTTCTATCGCTTTATTTAAAAAAAAAAATTAGACCCAGTTTTTACTTTACAAAATAACCTTCCAAATGTTATTTTATAAAGTAAGTTTTGCTTTGAGCTAAAACTGTGTTTTGATCGGACTTTTCTATAAAGTTCATAAATACATGAATTCGTTTAAACTAAAATTTATTCTGATAAGAATTAGTAGGTTAAAACCACGTTTAAACTATATGTGTGTTTGTTGGCAGCTTGATAATCACTCGCAATAATTAACGGCGCACACTCGACGTGCAGAATTTTAACAATAAGCGAGTATCGGCGGGTTCGTCGAACGGCACTTACCACGGGTCACCTTTAGGTCACCAGTGTCACCTTGCTGCCGAAACTCGATCGGCGACATGTATATATCAACACTTCCATATGCATATACAAGACTTCCATTCATCGTTATTAGTTTTAATTGCAATGGTATACCAATTTATTCGGCGTCATAAATTGGGCATAGGATAATTTGCGCGCAAATTATTTATCCAGTTAATTACTGTTTATTCGATGCTGGACGTCACTGAATATATTTAAGATAAATAAATGTACCTCGTAAGTACAATGTTGCTTTAATAATTAGTTTAATAAAATATAGCATATATTTCGACAATTTCGTCGGTGTTCAGAAAGGCCTTGATAGTCTTTCGTACAACGGCCCATTCATCATCATCTTTAGGGACACGTTGCCGCGTAGCTTCTCACGCCGCATCCACCAAATCGCATCCGCTCTTTGTCCGCGCCACCTCGAAATATCCGTCCGTTTCGCTGCAATAATTAGAGTCAATGACGGTCGCCGCCGTTGCATGCAAGGCCGCCGGCCGCCGAGTGAATCAGCTGATTGCTCGAACTACGAAACTCCAACGTCGCTCAGCGCTCGCTCTAAAGCAGGGTAGGCCACCGTTTTTAGTAGTCTCGGACGTCTCAACGTCAATATTTAACGTCCGCCGTGCATCTCGGGCGTCTTCTAAGTCGTTTCTAATAAATTATTTATAAAAACGCCGAATCATTTCAGATTCGTTTTTGTATCCGTATTATTTTTGAAGAACGGTCGCTTTATGTATTTTTACGATCGTTGCCCGTTGTCTGTCAAGTTGGAATAATCGATTATATTATTATTTTATTTCAATCCATATAGTAATGTGCGATATGATTGTTATAATACTGAGAAATTCGAAACTGTTTACGGCAAATCGAATTTATTTGGAAAAGATACGAAAAATTGTTTATAACTTGTTAATTATTTTGAAATTTATTATGCTTTCTAAGTTCGCTGTCTATAAATGATATCCAAGTTATGATGAAAGAGTACTTTCCAGAGTTTCACAAACATCAATACGAAATCTTAGAACTTGTGTAG